>PVKB01004552.1:0-135771 GCA_004027205.1 Ctenodactylus gundi
AGAGAGAGAGAGAGAGAGAGAGAGAGAGAGAGAGAGAGAGAGAGAGAGAGAATAGATAAGATATTATGAGACTTGCCAGCGCACATGTGAAGACGAACTTCTCACCATCTACCAGTGGCAAGCTGGACACATAGGGAAGTCCACAACATCACCACAATCCAATTCTAAAAACTCAGTTCTCAGAGGATTCGGTATTTAAAGGTAGCAGGTGGGTGTCACACAGAGCGCAGCTTCTTCTCCCTCTTTATTCCATCCAGGCCCTCACCCAAATGACAAAAGGCACTTACACTCCGTGTACAGACCCAACCGTTCTTCTCTACCAGAAAGACCCTCACACACAGATTCAGGAGTAACACTCTAAAATCCATCTTGGTAGTTGTTATCTCAGCCATTTTAACACATAAAATTAGCCATTATAAATCTATCCCTTCTCTACGTGCACTCATCTGAGTCCTCTTAAACCACACTTAATTTGCCATGAAAATGTGCCCACGACTTCAACTGATATCACTACAGCTGTCTTGCCTACAGCTGAAACACATTAATCACTTTTCTAGAAGATGAGGTTAAGTCCTTAAGAGATGCTACTCTTGTGACAACAGCTTTAATAACAAGACACAAAGTTACAATACTTACATAAATAAGACTATTTCCTAGACTAAAATAGTAAGACAGGAAAAAATGAAAATATATTTACTTAAAGCATGTAAACTTTCACACATATAGCACACTGATGATAGCCCTCAGTTCTGGAATTGATCACACGGACATATTTAAGACAAAATGTATAATTATTTTCTTTTACTCTTTGTTCCATGTTTTCATCACCTTCAGCAAGTATTTGACCGATGATAGTACTTGACTTTTTGAGGTGATTCAAATCTTCATGTCTGAAGGGTCTAGGGAGACCACAAGCTGATCTGCCTGGTTTGGACTACTAGAGGTTTCCATCACTAATCACTGAGATGTCCTTTGGATCCCCCATTTGACAGGCATATCTTCAGTCTCCTCAGCCGACACCGTACCTACTCTGCTGACCCTGAGGGACATGGAGTTCGGAGTGGCCAGGCAGTGGTCTTGCCCTACGATGAATGCTCTCTCACTGCGATAAGTCCTGGTAAAAGGGGTTCCTCTCTCTCTGCAACTAAGACCTCCAGACAAGCGCAGCCTGAAGTCATGAAAAAAAAGAAGAGAAACACAGCTAGTATGTAACTAGAGGAGTTTATGAATTTCTAGTCCTTGCCTCTTCAACACTCTCCACAGAATACCACGAGGCTGTGATATCAGCCTCATGTAGCCTTCTCTACCCATTGCATTTGTTTTCAAAAATAAAGGAAAAAGAAGACACTTCAAAGTAGCCAAACATTGAGCAGGCTGGGGGGTATAGATCGATGTTTAAGTATTCACCTAGCAAGCACAAAGCCCTAAATTCGATTTCCTAGCAACAAGTAATCTGGATGTGGAGATGCATGCTTGAAATCACAACCATTGGGAGGATGAGGCAAGAGGAACGCAGTGAGTTCAAGGCCAGGTTGGGCTACACAGTGAGTTAAAGACCAACCTGGACGATAGAGTGGAACCCTGTTTCAAGAAATAACTAACTAACTGACTAACTAACTAAATAAAGAAAATCATGTAATAAAACTTTAAAAATGTTGATTGGAATAGAACTATATAGTTGAGCATTTGGTAGAGAAAAGTCTCTGAGAGGAAAGAATACAATACTAGAATAAGACACGAATCTACACAAAGAAACAGCTTCAGACGTGATTGAAGACAGATGTCAGCCTCTTTTCATCTTACCTCGAATCACATTAAAAGATAATTGATTATTCGAGAGAGATGATAATGTAATATTGTGAGTTATCACATATGCAACACTTCACATTTGACAAGAACAAGAGAGGTAAAAGGAGAAGTAGATTGCTATGGATTTCTAGCACAACGGAAAAGCAATATTACTAATAATGGAATCTGGTATGGTTGCAGGATTCAAAATCAATATGTGAAAATCAATTTCATATCTATTTACTTGTGATAAAAACTTGGATATTAAATTTTTAAGCGACATATTCTTACCACTAAAAGAAATAGTTATAAATAGGAGGGCTTGGCATGGTTTTTGTATGTACTAATTCCTAAAAGGCAGCTACACTTCGCTTTCTTCTGTCCTTGCCTTAAAAATAAGGTATAGAAAGATTTTTTTCTAGCCTTTCGATAAGGTCGTAGAGAATTGCTGAAAACAGAGTAGTCACACATCAGGAAACTGGGAATTTCAATGTTTCAGGTGTTTCAGAAAAGCTGCAAATAATCTCAAGTTTCATAAACTCATTTACATAGCATGAGATCTCAGAACCTTGTGGTTCGCTTATTCCACAGGCTGAACTCTGAAAGCAGCATGTGTGTATTTTTGAGATATCAAATGTACAATCTTAGAATGGTATTTGAAGTACAAAATGCATTTAATGAACTAAAATGATTCAAGAAGAGCATATTGCACTTACAACACTTAGACGCGATGCTATGGGCTTCTAAGGAGAGGTGGGTGTGATGCCGTGAAGAAAAGCAATTCCATTCTCAGTAGGTTATCACAGTGTATTTTCAGAAGATTCTAATTGAAGGCATGCTTCATTTGCCTTGGCTATATAAAAAAAAACCCTACATTTGCTCATGATTATGTCTGTAAATGGCCTCATAAAATGTACTCTAGCAAACACATGCACACACTTGTATTTGCACCGACACCCCAATTTAAAATTTACTCAGAAATGCTTTCATAAAGATTACTTCTCTTTTCTTATGATATTGTCCTAAATTAATAAGAAAGTAGTCACAATGAATATTAATATGAATTTATTTACACTCAACCCTATAATATACTACTGTATTCTAGGCTTATGAAATAACATGTAAAATAGAAAAATACCACAAAGTATTTTCAAAATCGTGTACTCTATACTTTGAGTTTCTTTGAACAATGGTTCCATATTTTTAAAGTGTTTTTTTTCTTTATCTTTTATTGAAAACACTGATAGTCACTGAAAACACAAAAAAATGGTAACGTACATCTACTATATTAAATATTTTGCATCATTTTCTATTATCATAGTGTCTTGTTTTGTTCTTACAGAGCACCAAAAGATTCATTAATGTGTTCTCATATGTTCAAGGTAGAAAAAAAAAGGACTGATGGCATGACTTGGGCATAGGTGGAGCCTGTAAGGCCTAAGATGATCATGTCAGTTGCTAGGGGCATTTGGACATTATTATTCTCACCAAAAATGGCAAGAGAAGAGTGAATATTAAAAGAATCCAGCCTCACACTCATTCTCATGACATCATGTGCATTGCCCAAGGATCTCTAACAAACCCTATTAGCCAGAATTCTGCTCACTTTCACAATTATCAATTTGTTTCAACAACTAGAAATTATTCCAAATGTGGATGCAAAACTGGCACAGTGTGTTTGCCATTGCAGAAGCTCTGTGACCTTGGATAAATGACAAAGCGTGGTCCTCAGTTTCTTCAGGCTTAAACCTGCACACTCACTGAATGGAGGAGCAAATTGTATGAGGAATTATTTGTCTATAGTGTGCATATGTGGATGATAAACATGGGTTATTTATTTTTACTATAGAAATATTAATAGGAGAGAGAGAGAGAGAGAGAAATGGCAGAGACAGAGAATTTTATTAAAGCACAGATTTCACCACATTCTGTAAAGTTATAGTTTATAGATTATTAATCATGCCTTCAAATATGAATATTCCAAATCAAATTCTAAATTCTTATTAACTGCTGATGAAGAGGTAATACAAAGTCTCTATGATTTATCAGAGTTAGAGAAATAGGGAAATGTCCATTGAAAATGGAAACTACCAAATTAATGGGTGTACCCAAGTCCAACTTGACCAACCAGTGAGTATGTTGAGGTTACTTCCGGGAGTATGGGTGAGAGATTAGCCGAAGGAGGATGAATGACGCAAAGGCAGCTGTGTCCTTGAAGCCCCAATGGGGCCTAAGTGACGACTCACAGAAGCTTCATGTGGCTTCCATTTCCTAACTGAAGAATCTTACGACCTTTGTAAGTCTCAGAAACTTCCCAAGATGTGTGCACCCTCCTCTTGGGATCACTAGCCTGGGAAGCAGCTGCCAGAAAATCTAAAGACTGTTGTATGGTGGGAAGAAGACATTTCCAGAAAAATAACTTCTGGAATCAAGTCCTAACTGCCAGGACTATCTGAACATAATATATAACAAGTCAAAACTAGCTATAATGTAAAATCAAATAAGAGTTAAAAAGATAGTAAAATAAAGAAAAGCAAAGGGCCATAAACAGAACGTGAGACATTATTATTTCACGAACTTAAAGATCAGTGGAAACAGAACTCTCAAGAGTTGACATTTGTAATTCATGTATTCATAAATGTATGTATGTTTTAACTCATTCTTTAATTAACATGTGGCATTAACAGCATTGCTCGCTCTAGAGGATGAATTCAAAGGATTTTAAATACTCCTCTGGAGCTCTGCAGTCCAATAAAGTAGCGATTAGCTACAGGCGGCTGCAGAATTAAAAATTTAAATAAAGTTACAGAGTTACTTTCACAGTCTTACTAGCTACACTTCAAGTGCTCCATATCTGAATTCTTCTAATGTTCTGAACAACATGAACATTTGAAATGTGTCCATAGAAAACTCTGTTGGACAGCACTGCTTTTTAGATTGTGGTGTCACCGAGACCTGTGTGATCATATTTTGAACTGCTATGAGACTCATAAGGAGGGCTATGGTTATTTATAAAGAATATATATAATAACATCTAAAAACAATAGTGAAGGGTCAGAATGAAAGTCTATGGATTGCTATCAATACCAAAAATAATGAAGTTATGAATGTGATAAAACATAAAATACTTTCTCACAGAGTACAAGAAAAATATTTTCCTAGAGAATTAGGCAACCTGAAAAATACATAAAAAGTTACGAAACAAGTAGTTTTAGTTTTTATAAATTGGAGGTTGTAGGGAAAATCAGTAGCTCTAGCATATTTGTAGGAAAATTATAGTATTTCTTCTTTTTTTTCCATTGGTGCTAAGTCATCAGTGGCTTTTTTCCCATTTTATTGATATGTAAAGTGCACAATTTAAGGTTTACAATGGAGTTGAGCATTTTGTGCACATATGTCTCTTGTCAAGGTGAAAAGGGCTTTCCCGCTCAAAAAAAAAATTCTTCTTATAGAGCCAATAGTTTAAAAAAAGTCTTAGAAATCTGAATTGTGAGTTCGATGATTGTTGTCTTTAAAAAAAAATGTTCCTGGTAAATAAAAAGATTTTAAAATACATAATGAAGTGGGGTTCAAATAATATATCTGATGTAAGATTAAAATAAAACACATGTAAGCAAAGGTTAAATCTATCACCTGATTACATTTATACAGAATATACAAAGGCAAGTTTGAAAAATAAGTTGGAAAGTCAAATTTCTTGGACCTACCTAATGCTCCTCTGATATGAGTAAGGACTAATCAAGAGCCAGTACTACCTTTCTGTAAGACTAACATTCCAAAGGACATTCACATCTGATACCACAACTATAACACATAAAATTGCAACAAAAATGACCATTCACAGAGTCCGTGGGAATTCTTGGAAAAGAATGATTACTACGTAAGCTATAGTTCGGAGAACGTTAATGGACCAGCACATAAGATCAAGTTCTCCTCTGGATGACCAATATTTCTTTGGAAGAGTGGCTTGCCTAGGCAACAGCATCACAGAGGGTCTGGCCCACAGGACCAGTCATGATGAGCAGTCCAGTCTAATTTCAAGTTTGGGAAATCAGTCATACTGACCTGGCTTGGGAACCTGTTGTTATTTTATCCTCTGGGGTGACCCTCACTGTGCTACAATCGCTCTAGGACAGCTGAGCTTTCTCTTTCTTCTTGCTATGGACAGGGTTGGCTGTGGTCTTTTACTGATGACTCCTGGGGAAGAGGAGGACGGTCACATTTTTAGGTGCATGTAAAGCCCACACAGGACTATGACAGTCGGCTGTCCAGACTAACCAGTCTTTTCAATATTAACCTCTCTAGATCAAACAAATAGACTTTTATTAAATCTGGAATACTGAAGAGAGTTCAAGCATATTGTACAGTATGAGACAAGGAATGCTTGAAATTCTTTAACTGCCCTGTATTACATGAAGCAGATATCATCAGAATGCAGTATCTGGGTGAAGATTGAAGATATTCTCCATAAATCAGCCACCTCTCCCAATCTTGTGTTTCTGATACTCCCATACCTTCACTTTCTCTTACCCTTATCAATATATATTTAGTATACTGCTTTTACTCCTTACAGTCTGAATGTTGTATTTCTTCCAGTGAAATATACTTATGCCGGTTGCTGTTTGCAGTATAATGACCCAGAATGAAACTTCAGCCTTAAGTAAATGAGATTCACCTCTGTTCTAACTGACAGACTCCAACAGGGACAGATGACATCTGCATCCCAAGATGGAGCAAATGGATGGTTCTGCTGCAAGAATGGCTCTTTGGTATACAAGACAACACGAATGCCACTGGGTTGCTTACAAAAACATTTACACACTCTGTTTTTGTACAGATTGGATGGTGACACTACTGATGTAGCCCAGGTGAATTTCAATATCAAATGTAGGCAAGTACTCATGTCAGATGTCATAGGGAGTCAATAAAAATATAGCAAATTTATTAAGCAATGTATGGCAAATTTATATTTTTGTTACATACAATATCCCATTGTAAGCTTTAGAGAATTATTTCTAATGGTGAGAAAACTGGATTTAGAGCTAACTCTTAAATGTATCAGTTCTTTGACTACGTTGTGGCATGTTCAGATTAAATAAAAAATACCCAATTTTTGACTGAAAGACAGGCCATTAGCTAAAGTATGCCTTTGAAAGGACTCACTAGTTGTTCACTTGTTCCGTGGTTTCTTTTTCTGATTGTTTTTAAACAATAGAACAGAATACTTGTAGCTCCACCCATGACTATCACATATACACAGTCTAATTTTTTCATCTTCCCTTACAAATACCTATGATGACACACACAAGTTATAGGAGTTGTACAGAGTTTTATGCATAATTTGTGAGAAGTGCTCTTATATCAAGGATTCTTGATCTTTACCTTAGCCACATATTTCTGGGTGGAATACATGTGTGAGGAATAGAACAAGAATATTCATTTTGGATTCTGAGAAGCTTTCAAGGCAGCTAGAAGTAAGACATGTCCAAGTTCCTAGAAGGTAAGTCTTTCTAATTCAAAAACACAAAATCTAAAACATCATAAAATCCAAACTCTTTGGACAGAAGTAAGATAGGTCCATAAGGACTGCTAGAAGGCTCTGCAAATGCTGATTTGTCAAATTTAGTCAAATTTTAGTCAAATTTGGTCAAATTTAGTCAAATTTTAGTCAAATTTGGTCAAATTTAGCAGAGCTTTGCTTGAGAAATGCATTTTATCTTGCATAAAACAACGCTATGTATGTTTTTGTTTAAAGTACCTCTTAAGCTAATATAAACATGTCTTGACAAAGCACTCAAATATCACAAATCAGAGTGTGATACAGTTGCTACCATTTTAATCCCTGGAAAAAACGTAATTCACTTTACTTGTTTTTTAAAGGCACTGCGGGAATTATGAGCACTGTGTAGAGCACCTCCCTTCTTGATTTTCCTTGATCATAACTGAAGAAGTTTGTAGATTTATGAATAGAAACATGCATTCTTTTTCTGACAATCAGTACTCAGTAAATATTCAGTTTTATTGCTTTGGACAGACAGTTGGTCAATATAAAAGCAATAGTTAGAAGATCTTTTGATTTTCTCCTAACATTTATGTGTCTGAAGCACAACTCTATTCTCACAAGTTACAAATTCTCAAGCTCATTTCCTTGCCTCTTTGAGCCTGTCTCTTTAGAAGTAGACTCCAGATAAAAATATTACTTCAAAGAGCCCTGATAAGAGTTACGTTTGACAACATAAGTTGCTAATATTGCAGCAGGTAATAAGACTACTATTAGTATAATGATGCAAACGATGGTGGATATGATCAGCAGATGCAATAGACAACAGTTTCTATCCTCTGAGCATTTTAAATTATATGTTACATTAATTTTGTAGGTATGTCTTCATTTAAACTTCAAAATAAAACAAATAATAATGAAGGATACACTCCGGCAGGGCACACCAAAATGACTCGAAAAGTTATACAAGATAAGCCTTTCTACTTCTAAAATGCAAAGTATAAAGATCACAAAATCTGAACACTTTGGACAGCAACATGACACTACATGTGGAGAAATGCAACACCTGATGTTATTTGGTGTGTCACAGTCAAAACACAGGTATGCTAAAAATGTTTTACAAAATGAGCTTTGCATTATGCATCTGAGATCTACAAGAATCATGTGAGCTTTGTGCTTTGGTTGTGTCCCCTTCTCAAATTATCTCATTGTGAATATTCTACTGTTGCACAATCTAAAAAGAAGCAAGCAAAAAATAATATGAATCTAAAACATTTTTAGCCCCAACATTTCAGGTCAGGGATACTCAATGTTTATTAAAGGAAATTCTAGGAAGCATAAGAAATTACATAATAAATTACTATCTAGGCTCATTCAGGAGATTGCTACTGAAAAATTATTTTCACTCAGAGTTCCTTCAAAGTGCATCTTAAAATCTAATAGATCGGAGTGACATAGTGGTTCCAGTATAGATTAGGAAAATCAAGTTTCCCCTACAATCGGAGTGCCCACTCATTAAATTACTACCAAAGACAGACTATTAGATAGAATTATAATGATTATCATCCTCACATACTGTGGTTCTAAATTTTATTAAATAAAACTTATTAACAGATTTAGAAAAAATACAACAACTACACTAGTAATATCTAGACATATACGTTGGGTTTGACTCCAGTAAAAATTACAATTGCCAAGTCATAAGTCTGTGAGCACTTCCCCAGCTCAGGCAATCATGGCTACCAACAGTACAACCTATGCAACTTTACAATGGAATTTGCCAAAAATGAAAGAAAAATAAAAGCAATATCCTGCTGAACCATTTGAAGCAGGGCACCTTGCCTTTAATGCTTTAATGTTACATCATGGCTCTCCACATGATGTAACAGTGTAAGAAAAGACACACTAATCATGCTTGACTCACTCCCACTGCCTGTGAATTGGAAGCAACTGTGGACGCCAGGAGGCTGGACCTTCCTTGAATACAACAATAGTGACATGGATAATGCTATATCTCCTCCTTCCAAAGACAATGTTAAAAGAAAAAAAAAAAACCAAAAGAGAAATAAAAGCCTTACATATGTTATGAAACGTTTTCAGTGAGATACTTATATTTAAGGAACATATCATACTTTGCAAAATCTTTGATATGATCTAACTTATTGGTAATGTTTTCACAACCACTTATCGATCATAGCCAATATTGAACAAGGGTAATTTTCCTTTTCCAAGTAAAAATTCAACTATGATTCATGTGTACAGTATTATAGGTAATATTACAGTTTAAATTGATGGACAATCTTTGCCTTACGACATCAATAATTTGAAAGTCAAGCATTTGAAAAGTATCATTTGGAAAGGCAACCCCTAGCATGATTGTCTCTGCATGACAGTATTCATTACTTATATTTTGAAGATCAGCTTTTATTTTTGGTGATTGATTGTGCTATCTGATAATTATTGATAATATTCATGGCTCAGTGAACCTCAAACATGGCTTACAAATCACATGTCCCTCTGTTTCTGGCATGCAGTACAGAAGTAAAGATCAAATTGTCCAAAATAAAACATTTTTCAAGAGATTAATAGTAGAAGCTTCTTTTAGAATTTAATAATTGTCATTCGCATGCAAAAATTGTAGCTTCCCATCTGTTACTTTTTCCATAAGTTGTTAAACATGTACTTGTGAAAAATACGGTTTATCTTTTGAACTCTTTTTTAAATTTAGAGCATGTATAAGATGAAAAATTAGTATTGATGGACAGGAAAAGTGACTGTAATAAACAGAGAGTACCTTGTTGTTTATCAGTCTCATATTCATTTTAAGAAGAGGCAAAATTTCAGGGGCTTAATTGTAGGGGAGTTACACATTGTGTTTTCTCTGCATAATGGGGTCTTGAAGTAGTGAGGTTTTGAACCTTTGGAAATCACTTTATTATCTCATTTCTTTAGGAACAACTTGACATAAAAACTTAGAACTAACACTTCTAAGAATCCGTTGGCTAAATTTTTAATTTAATTTTTATAGTTAAATTATTTATTTATTTATTGAGACAGAGTCTTACTCTGTAGTCTAGGATAGCCTTGAACTCACAGCAATCTTCCTGTCTCAGGCTCTTGAGTGCTGGGATTATAGGCATGTGCTACCACATCCAGCTGCTGATTTAAAATTTTAAAAATGCCACGTTTAAATAAACCATTGAGGTTATTTCACAAACAAAAGCAAAGACTTTTCTGATGGGGTGGTGGATTTGGTAAATGCATTGTAGCAGTCCTGATCACCACACTCCGAAATTATCTCCAAGTTTAATTGAAACTATGTGTTATACATTCAGGTACACTCTTTGTTTATAAGTGGACATTTATGTGTTTGTATGTGTGCCTTCAGGGCTTCTATTAAAGTCACGTAGGATAAAAAGTAATTTCTGTGAATTTATGTGACAAAACTTACTATGTTGAATACATGAGGCAAAATACAAGACAATAAATATATTTTAAATATTTTCCAAGCATGAATAATGATCATCTGAAAAAATGACACTATGGGTCTGATAGATCTTACTTCGGAATGCTGTTCTCTGTTCAATTATGAATTCTTATGAATCCTCTTTTGATTTCAATTATGATTTGAATGCTACTGTGTCCTAAGTATAAATCTCTTCTTTTTATGTTTCAAAGTATCTACTGATCCACTGAAGTCTTACAGTTAAAATTTTGTAACCTCATCATCAACTGATTTCCCCACCCCCTGAGAAACCACTCTTAGACCAGTTGCTTTGAGTAAGAATTTAGCAATTAATTTAAAATTTTTCTTTGATGGTAGTATAACATCAGCATATACAGTTGCACAATCTTACTCATCTAGCCAAAGTGAAAAGAACACAACATTATCACCCGGATCAAAAAGAGAAAGCAGAAATTTATGAAGGCCCTGATAACCAGAGAATGTGGAAATTGAATCATTCACACATATTGTCCTATCCTGAGAGATTTTCACTCTGTGTGCGAATCTTGGCTTCTCACTGTGAGAATGGCAGATGAACGTGAGAGAGGACTCCACAACAGAAAGCGAGGTTCCTGGTTGGATGCCAAGCAGAAGGCATTCTCAACGAGAAGCAGGTGTCGTTTCCAAATGAGAGCATCTATTCCAGCAGGACCCTGCCTCGTGTGCATGAGAAACTGCTGGGAATAGAATTTAAACTGGGCAAGGCAGAGATATTTCAGGCAAGTGGAAAAAAAAACCTAGAAAGAAAGTGGAGAGAAAACGAGAGGAAGGAATTTTCAAGAAACATAAGCTAGATTCTTAAAAACAACTTGGTAATAAAAACAGGTCATCGCTGGGTGAATAAAATAGTATGTTACAATAGGGATAGAGGGACTTCTTTGTTTCTTACCAAGGCCAATTGGATATTTATGACATCACTTGCGGGCCATAGAAAGTTGCTGACCTAAAAGTAGACTGCTATCTTTGATAAAATATTTAATTAACTCACCTCTAATAAGATGGCTAAAACTGTTTCTTTTTGGTGAGGTTTTGCCCAGGCTGAAAAAAAAAATGACTAAGGATGTAAGCTGGACTTCCCCACTCCTACTTTGGAAAATGAAATCATCCAGCCAAAAAGACATATGCACACCACAGGCAAATATTTTAGCCTAATTATCAAATATATAATAATAAATATAGAAAAATGGTAGTAGGAGCTGTGAGAGAACAGTGCGAGAGTAATAAAACTCTGAACTCTCAGCCTCATGCCTACTTTGCTTTACAATTCTAGAGAAAGGACAAATATGTAAACCACACAAATCACTTTGCTTCGTGAGTAGCTGTCTCCCAGCTATGCTCAGCCAAAAGAGGCCCTACCAGGACCCTGGGAGGCCGGAGAAGAGAGGCAAGCCTGCTGTCCTGTTCACTGTCCATTCCCTGGCCACGTGACTTAACTCTGACAGCTGAAACTCACTGCTACAGGAATCACAATCAAGCAGCAGCTGACGCTTATCCATCGCTCCAGAATTCTCAGCATCCATAGAACTCACTCCGTGGCTCCTTCCTCACAAATAGCAGCACTAGCCTATTGGCACTCTTCCCTGGGACGTCCCTGACCCATGTCCCTGGAGTCGCATCAGAATTCAGAGAAACTAACACCAGCCGTGCCATGTGTCCCGCTAAGATACGAGCACCAGCTCTGCGGGCCCTCTTTCACTCTTCCAGTCTTCCTTCTCTTCCATCCCCATCTCTGTCCCCAGAGCCCCAAGATGGAGTCTGCATTCTGTAATCCTCTCTCTGACATCTTGACACACTCTCCTTTAAATTTTTGGCTACTGAACACCCAGTTGACAAATGTTATCATTAATTAGCTTTGCTAGGTGGGATTCTTTCTTCTTCAAAGACCACAAAAGACAAATTCAAAGAATGAAAATTCCCCCAAACTGTTGCTTGAATAGACAAAATTATGCACAGAAAATGCACACCTATTTATATCATATTTTAATTATAATGTAAATATAAATATATAAATAAATATCAACATGCAAACACATAAGACATATGCATGCAAGCATATAATTTTATTTCAAATGAGGAAGTACTAATGGCCATTTCTTTAGTATTAGAAATTAAGAATTAATAACACTGAATAGACATTGATCATCAATTGTGAAAAATAAAGTGGAGAGAAATAGAGTCATGTAAAAGAAAACTTCATACCCATAAAAGATATTGAACCACAATTACTAAAGGAAAGGAATAGTCAAAAAACACTAGGAGGCAATAATAACTCATATAAGAAAAAGATAAAAAGAGTAATCACGCATTTTAAAAGAATATATTGAACATTTTAATTATCATAATGTTCATAGGAAAAGAGAACATTGGTAGACATGATAACTGACTAAAGATGTGCCTCAAAC
This sequence comes from Ctenodactylus gundi, assembly GCA_004027205.1. Classification (NCBI taxonomy): domain Eukaryota; kingdom Metazoa; phylum Chordata; class Mammalia; order Rodentia; family Ctenodactylidae; genus Ctenodactylus; species Ctenodactylus gundi. Next base: position 13,196 of record PVKB01004552.1, read on the forward strand.
TAAGAGGTAATTTACTACATAAAATAATAATTTCTTCAAACTATATAAAAAAGATTCCAGTACTTTCCTGAAAAAGGACAGCTGAGTAGATCAGCAGGAAGATGTCTGCACTTGGATTTTCAGGCCAGCAAAAGAGATGAGCAGTATGTACAAAAATAGTCTCAGAGTTATTGTTATTATAAGAGGTGAAAATTACAAATAGTTATTCTAAAATTAGCAGAGAGGTTAAAATTACAGAGCAAAAACAATGCTTTCTGGGAAAGTTAACACATGGCCTTGGTGTAGCTGTGATAGAAAAGGCGGTATTGACACCCTACAGCACAGAAAGTTTACTTCTCAATACTTGTCCCAAAGAGATACATATGCTTTGTACGAGAGGTAGGCATGGGAATATTTTATCAGCTTTGCTCATAGGTTTTCAAATTAAAAATAAAGAAAAAAAATCCAATCATACAACAAAAAATATAAATAGAAGAAAAATGATACCAGATTTATTTCAGGACCTGGTCATCTGGTTTCAAAGAAGGAACACCAGAGTGCAAGGGTCTGGTGAAAGAAAAGTGTTCACCTCATAGCATCTGGGAAGTGCAGTGCAGGGAATACATCAGAAATGCAGGGGCCAAAGAGGGGTTCTAGGCCACGAGGTGATGGTCCCAGAGCCCACTTCTTCCAACTTGGCTCCACCGCTTCGTGGCCCACAGAGCTGTGATAATCCAACCTGTCATGTTCCCAGGAGCCTCTTGGTCTAATCAAACTGACAAGGAAAATTAACTAGCATGTGTAATGAGGGAAAAAATTGCATACATGTTTGTAAAAATGAGCAAAAATAAATATCAAGCAAAAACCAGCAAAGAACCCCCAGAGACTGCTTTTGTAATTGCCTTACCAGCTGACAAAATTCAACAATCAGTACATATACATACATAAGTGCACGGCAGAATGATATAAGAACTAATCAGTATTTCATCCCAGAATGAAGAGAATGGAGGGAGTGGGGAAGTCCTCATGGAGATCCTTGAACATTTGTGATTTTGATGCTAACCTTTCATTAGAAGGCATGAACACTGGACTTCATTTTTTGTTTAGTTAATTTCCAACATTTGAAGTATCCATTGTATTTCATAGAATTTTGTTAACCACTTTCCAGCTAAAATTTCTGTAATCCAATGCACTTATGTTTTAGTAATTTAATAATCTAATAGAAAATCAAGGTGGGAATAAGTAATTTGTAACTTTCAGAATACATAGAAACCTAGTGGACAAGAAAAAAAGATTAAATGATATATTCAGGTTCCGAACATTATTAAAAATTTCTTTTCTTTCACATTTTCTGGATATGACTTAGCTTAAGCCCTTCATCTGATTGAGAGATAACATTATCTAGCAGACAATTAAAAGGAAAGTTGCACTTTGATTCCATTGAACTCAGTCTTTTATTATTTATGTAGTTTAATTCACTTCCTATAACTTTATGATTATCTAAAGCACTCTGAAAGCTCAATTAGTGTCATCCTTATAAAATCATTTAAGTCTGAATCTACTATTTGATGTGTTCTTTGATTAACTTACTTCAAAGTTACATCCATTTAAAATTTCAGCTAATCATATGCAAATGAATTAAAGTTTAGACTGAACTGAGATTGCAGTACAAGTTAACCAAAGTTTGAAAAATAATTTAGAAATTTATTTTCAAAAATCATTGATAGGAGTTTGTGAGAAATATTATGAAGAGCCATGCAAGTCAAATCAGAAAATCACCTACTGGCATGTTCGGTATAAAAATGAAATAAAATTCAATAAATTCAGATGTAAGTTTACCGTATATATAAAGGGTTTTGCAAATTTACCATAATAATCAGAAAATCACGGGGTTTTAACAAAACATTTGTAGAAATTCAAGTATTTTTCACTCGATATTTACTTTCTTTACTATCTATTTAGGTTTGCTGGACTCTGAGGACTTTGACTCAAGCACTCCTTTCTGCTCTTGTAGTTCAAAAGCAGCCCGAGGCATAGACAAAGGAGTGCTCCAATAAAACTTTATTCATAAGAATGATTCTTGCAGTACTTGGTTTGCTAAAATTTATCCTAGACTTTATTTAGTAGGATCATTCTTTCAGAAAATTATAAAAGGAGGACAGAGTTCATTATTCCCTAGCATTCCTTCTTCTTCAGTCTTGTCTTTTCATTTCTCCCTTAAAACTATTTTTCTATTTATTAAAAATTATTTTGTTAAAGTTATAGTAAGATTACTCAATTCGGAGCCTCTGAAACGCCTTCTCTCAGAGGACAGTCTGTCCTTTTGCTATCCATTCTTAACGTTATCACAATGGCAGTTGAAAAACACAAGCTTCGTTATATCTCTCTGCATCTTAATTTACACTAATGATAATTTGTAGCCTCAATTATAATGATGCCCTCATGTTATTTTGTTTAAAATAGCAATGATGATGTTCAAATTCAACACTTGTATAATCCCTTAATATCAATATAAAACTTAATGATCCTGAAATGTATTTTGTTTAAAATGAAAATGATGGTATTAAATTTCAATGCTCATGTAACCACTTAATGTTAACATAAAACTTAATTTTTAAACTTAATTTATTTAAGGTTAAGAATAAGGACCTAATGAATTATTAAAGCTTAATGAATTTATAATTACTTTGAATTAATGACATTAATGACATTAATTACTGGTTCCATATTACTGTATATTTTCTGATTTTCTTATTTCTGTATATTTTCAGGATTCTTACCAAAGACTTAAAAGATGTTCTACTGAAAATGACACTTCTAATTTATTTCGTGAATATATAATTTTGTATATGTACTATACATATACTTTACAGTTTTCCATAACTTCACCATATAAACAAAAATGACCTAACTATTATATTCCAAAACACGAATTCTCCTTCAAGTTCTATGAGAATACCAAGGTCGGAGAAGGCTGGAGACTTTTCAAGTACCCGCATTTGTCCCATCAACATTTCGAGAGAAACCCAGGTCACAGGAAGGGGAATCAGACTGCTGCGTTTTATGAGTACTTAACATGATACTTGCTTTATAAGATGCAATTTTTACTTTTCCATAAAAGCATTCCAGGGAACATAGACACAACCTCATTTAACCAATGAAGAAATCTTTCCCAGAGAGTTCCCATGACTTCCTTTACAGCAGGTAAATAATTAAAGAAATATCTAGCAGCAGCTGTCCAATACAGAAACATACAAAAATAATGGTACTTATTCTTAATTTTATCATGCTATTTTGTTTTTTATGAATAAAATATTTTGGTTGATAGAAGATTGAATGTTAATGAATGAAGCATCCAAGATAGGTAGTGTCTACATGCACAGAGGGTGAGGTCTCCACTTGAAGTTCTGTCCAGAGTTGTTTAATTTTAGAACAAACTGATTTTGCTAGAGAAAAACATATTGCTTCATGTGACAAATTGGAATTTAACTTTGATAATCCCACAAGCAATTTAGAAGCATTCTTGTCACAATATTGCATTAATTTGGAAGTGTAATGTATGGTGGGTGCTAAGAACTGCCTAGAAAGCGAAGTGATATGTTGCTAGTTAACAAGATGTGGTTTTACTTTCTACTGAAAGAAAATTTTATCTGAACACGACTATTATAATCTCTACTGAGAAATGTAATAAAATTCTACTGTAAGCCGTTATGTCGAACATCTCATTATAAGACATTTATATTTTGTAAAAATATCTTTTATGATTGACTCAAATTCAGATAATACTTCAGATCCAAATCCAACTAAGCGAGATATAAAGAAATACTCATTATTATGGATATCTAATAATACTTATCATAAATATCTTAATTCTGTAAACACTATGAATTTTATTTTTAGATCCACTGCAGTAAAATCTCTAAAGTTAAGTTAGATTAGGAGGAATAATTACTGCATAGACTATAATATCAGCAACTCTTATTGGTCAATTGTATATATATTACAACATTTTCTAATACATTATATGTATAAATAATCTTAATGAACATTGTATTGAATATTCACTATGTACATGTGTGCTCAACACGAGTCCAATGATATATGAATTAGCACAAAGAATACACTGATTTTACACAGCACATTTGAAGATTGAATTTTCTCCAAAATGTCACTATTCCCTTCCATGTTGTAACAAATGTTTTTTTGATGTGTTTTCTTAAACTTTAATCAACCCAATTCCTATATAGCTGTTTCTGTGACCACCTTTGTTAAAATAACATTGTGTTTATGATATTCATTCATGGTCTTCAACAGTCTGATTATTTTGATTGCTGTGTATCATGGTATTGTTAAAATACACCACACTTTATTAATGAGTTACTATATTGAGACAATAAGTCTCTGTTCTGGGTGCCATAGCAAACAAAGTTTGTATAACTATCTTGATATATATTATTAAAGTTTACATATGCAGATATCTGTTGAATTTATACATAACCATGCAATTATAGACCATAAGATGTGTATATCTTCACTGCCAGTTTCCCACAATAGTTGTATCAATTCAAAATTCTCATGAAAGAAGCAGGGGCAGCCTATGAGCTTTTATTCTTGCCTGTACTGGGAACTGACCTGCTTTTAATGCATTTGGCCTTCAGGAGAAATATGCAGTAGTATGCCACCATAACTTTAACCCATACATTCCTGGTGGATGACAAAGCTGAGGAGTTTGCCTAAAGGTTTTGGGACATTATCTTACCCCAGTAAGAATGGCACAGAACAAAACCTCGAATAGCAATCGATGCTGGAGAGGTTGTAGGGGAAAAGGAGCCATTTTACATGGCTGGTGGGACTGTAAACTGCTGAAATCACTATGGAGGGCAGTATGGAGATTCCCCAAGAGGCGGAAAACAAATATTCCACTCTATCCAGGGGTACCTTTTTTTGGATATCTTTTCAAATGTGTTAGAAACAAAGCATAGCAGAGATACATATATACCTATGTTTAAAGCAGCACAAATAACAGTAGCTAAATTGTGGAAGATTCTGAAATATCCTACAACAGACGGATGGATACAAAAATAGTGTCATATGTACACAGTGGCACAGTACTCTTCCTTAAAGACAAATAGACTGGAGGCTTCTGAAGGTAAATGGACACAACTCAAGACCATCATGCCAGAAGGCTAAATATCACGTGGTTCCTCTCATATGAGAAATTCAGGATACAGACATTCTATAGAACCAAATGGATGTGCTAGCGGGAATCAGGGGGATGAGGGAGGGAAGAGGAGGCCTAAAACTGAGAACAAGAGGGAATGTAATATTGACATGAAACACATGTGCACAAAACACTCAAGCCCTATGTTACCATGGTGTATCACATATGTACTAATAAAAATGGGAAAAAGCATAAAATATGCTTTTATTAATGCTCCTATCATGCAGTCATTATTCTATTAGTATGAAATTGGTTCATACTTCATGGTGTAATTTACTTAGCCTGGGCACAGCACTTTTTTCTTTGCATTGCATATAACTTTTCCTGTTTCACAGCTTGCCTTTCTCATATAACTATAATGTATTTTTTAACAAAGATAAATATTAGTTTTTATTCTGGCCAAATTATTATGGTTACTTTATGACTCACAGGCCTTCTACTATATTAGAATTCTGATGTTTTATAGACAAAATTTCAAAATCTTACTTTAAAAATGTTACTTTTTCCACCTATTTTATTTCTGAATTTCTTTTTTGGTATAAAAAGAAAGGTAAAAAATAACCATGTAACTATCTATTCATTACATACATTTTGGATTCTTGCACAGTAAATAAAGGTTCATGTTTAATTTTTTATATCTGAGTTAAAATTATATTTACAAGCCAAGACCTTTAAAAACTTACAAAAACTTTGCTTTAATCATTCAATGTCTTAAGAAATATCTTTTATGTCAAATGAAATATATTATTTTATGTCAAGTTATATTTTTAAAGCAAACTAAAAATATCCTAAGCATTTATTCAAGAATTTTAAGCAGTAAACTCTTAATTTTAATCTGTTTTGTTATTGTATTAGTTGTGCCTTTAAGTGGCACTGAAATGTGACGGAAGTCATAAAGATCCTTCTGTTACATTAAACAAGATTAAGAAATGTAAATTTTGAAATAAACAGAAAAACTACAAGTGTAAAGTATTTGGAAAACAAGATTTTTTGAATAAATGTATGTGAGTAGGTCTTTTCTCTTTTTTATTTAAGTAGGCCTTTTGATTATAATAATGTTTATTGTTTTCATAGATTTAAACTGGTCAACACAAGCAAATAACTGAAGGCATGTCTATGGCCTGATAATTGTTACCTGTTTTTTTAACTTTCAAAATTTATATTTAATTTTAAGGCATTTGAAGTTTTACTATTTTTTATAGGAGGGGATGGGTAAAATAAATTTTATTTTAAAAATTGACATGTGTGTTATGGCAAATAGAAAAACACAAGCAAAAAACAGTATCATTCATCATTTATAAGCACTGTAGTTGAATGAGTGCTTGCAGGTCCTGTGTCTACTTACAAAACACGTCCTTTGGTGGGACTGAGATCATACAATGTGTGTCTTTCTTTTACAAACATCATGGATATTCATCAATTCTAAATCCTGATGCTACAAAAGATTTTTTGATAACTAAGAATATATTATACCAACTAAATCTGTTAGAGAATAAAAGGAATTTTTCCTTTTTTGGAGACAAATGATTGCCTGCAGGCAACAACGGGAACCGGTCAAGAAGCACTGGTAGCTACAATTAAAATATTGCATTCTCTTAATGCTCAATTTGAAATGAGACATAAATCATCAGAATACACAAGGGATGTTTCTGAGTTACCAGATCTCTATTATTAAAATATTAGAAAGAAAGTGTATTTCACTGAATTACTAATACAGTTTTATAGTGCAGCCAGGAGACACCCACATCAATGGCTCTCACTGAGACCTAAACATGAGCATAATGTGTTCCTCTCTCCCTGTACACTTCTTTTCACATGTGCACCGGCAGCCTGGGGACAAACCCTGACACAATATCACAAGAGGTAGTTTAGGAATTTCATGCAAATGCATCTTTTTATCAATTATAACAAAAAGACATTTATGAGTCATCTAGCTCGTTGGCTCTGAGACTTATTATACTTTGTTCCTTCAAGATACCATAAAGTGTAGAGGTGCAATAAAATATCAACTTTGTACATGATAAGCTCGGCTTTTTACCAAAAGCACACATACAGACCTAGGGTTATAATCTAAAACCATCTTCCAGATGTGAAGACCTTAGCAGAATCTCCCCCCCCCCCCCACCCTTCTGCTCTTCATGTCTCATTGACTGAGCTCTGGACCACTTCTAGCTCCATGAGGCGACTGTTATAAAGGCCACTGACAATGTGGGGATTGTTTTTGCCACCTCTAAGATTAAGCCTTATCCTCAAATATCAAGCATCATTAACTAAAAGGTACATCTGGAGTAATGGTGAGAGAGCTAACCTTACAGACCAGGCAAAGAAGCCCTCCCTCTGCCTCCTAACCCCTAGCCCTTTGAAGTCAGCGTTCTCCCCAAGGCATCAACTTAACAATCCCATACCCAAAATGCAACCATTTCTGTGAGGTAACTTAAAAAAAGAAAAAAAACCCACTTAAAGGGCATTAGCTAGCCCTGAACTTTCACATGGTTGCACTTTGCACATGGGGCAGATATGTCTAACCTGGGCTCACCATATTTTTATCTTTTTAAATGCCATAATGAAAAAAGAGGAATTTATGTATCAACTATATTAAGTATACACTTATTTATATATCATTTGAGACAGATCATCTCTCTGTACTCCAGGCTGGTCCTGAAGTCAGTACTCACAGCAATTCTCATGTCTCAACCTTCCAATCGCTGGGATGACAGACATGAGCTACCACACTCGGTTTATGTGGTGCTGGGGAATCGAACTCAGGGCTACTGCTCTAACTGTTGTGCTATTCTTCTAGCTGTATTTTACATTTTACATGTAGACTATGAGAGCTCTTCTTTATTCAAGAAAAGAGAGAGAGAGAGAGCAAAATAATGATAGGCCACAGGTTGGACATACCTGATATAAAAACTAAAGGGCAACAACAACTTAAATTGTCCATATCGATAAGAATGTTACATAACTTGAACACTTTTATTTAATGAAGGCTACAATTTAAAGTTTGGTCTATATAGAAACATTCTGCCCGGAACCCTTCTATTCTGCCAGAGGACAAACTTAGGGCTAGTAAGAACTGTAACAAATTCATTTCCTAAATAGTGTTAAGAACAGTTTTCCCAAGAACTTTTACATTAAGTACTCAACAGGTTAGTTGACTAACTCTACTTTTGTCATATACTGGTAGCTGGTTTTAAATCTCAAGTCTTGACATTTTTAAATTAGGAACCCTTTGTTTTTATTTACAATTATCGACACAGTAAAGTAAAACCAAATACACAGACATAAGGGACAATGGTCAGTTTTGCTTCATTAAAACACACTTCGCACTTGCTTTCCCTCCTTCCTCCCTTTTCCTCCTTTCTACTTGTGTGTTTTGGGGTTTTGCTTCCTATCCCCAAAGAGGGAAACACATTTATACTGAAAAATAAATTGTTTCTGCCATATAACAAGTATTACAGAGATTTGAATCGGATCTCCAGAGAATTTGAGTTCACTCCTGTTCTTCAAAGTGTGGATGGTAATGATTTGGTGCTTTAAGCACTCGACGAATTTCTGTGAAGTGAAATAAATTGAATATATCTAAACCCTTGTATTCAGGAGAGTCTGCATCGTACCCTTAAATTGTGCTGAGTATTACACTATGAAAATCTCTAGAGAAATGTGTTCAATTTTTATTTCTTGAGAAGAAAGTGGTACTTTCTCCAGCGGCATTAGGATGCATAGTCACTCCTAAGAGATACATTAATTCTGTCATGTCATGGGCTATCTAGTGAAAGTAAAAATATTTTCTATCGCACCAAGTGGAAGCTTATTTTATTAGCTGACTTTCAAACTGAAAGTATTCAATACCAGAAAATATGACTGCATCTAATTCAATAATTATTTGATTGTATTAGAAAGCAGTGTATTTAGGGTCGTGTATTTATATTCAACTTATATTTATATTTTTGTTATAAATATAGAAAGATATAATGTATTGTCTTATGTATTTTTCTTTTCAATGGAGTTATTAATATAAAAGTGAACGAATTGAGCAAACTCATAAATTTATGCTAAGCTCCTTCTTCAAATACAGTTCTGAGTGCCAGTGTGCATATTAAAAAGAGAATTTGGTACCAGGACAAAAAACACAACTTAGGAGTCAGAGAATAGAAAAAAAGAACTCTGGCGATAAATCTGAGAGATGATAACTTACTTACTAGAGATAAAATACCAATCCATCATGCCAGATTTAGGTTGACACTGCAATTCTTTTGGAGTTTTGAAAACAATCATCTCTTTTCGTTTTTGTCTTTAATTTGTCCAGGGGGACTTCAGAATGCTTAAGTCAACTGGATCTCGTTTCACTGCTCTTGAGTTTAGTTGCTTTTAAAAGCTAATCTTTACATCTTATAATACAATTTATATTTACTTCATGGTTTCAAAAGTTAAAAATAGCTCAACATTTAATGATTTTATAACATTCTTGGTTACAACAATAATCTGAAACGTGTCTGGTCTTTCCTAGGAATTTCAGTTATTAAAACAGAAAAGACCAGAAGCTCCCACGTGTCAGGTAGTCGTGACCGTCTATGATCTAAAGTGCATTTTTGGAGCCACGGATTTGTTAAAGTTTGCAAGTACTAAAATATTGAAACATGTTTAATGATACTGTCTTGAAAAAATATTTTGTGTCATCTGCATTCATGCCATAAAACTTGGAGACATTTTATGAAAATATTTGCTAGAGACAAGGAAATTAAGTACAAGTGGATATAAATTTTGATCAACTGTGCTTTTGTGAGCACATACTAATGGTATGGGTACATTCTCAAAGTTCTATGAACACGATACTTGTTATTAAATCTGAGGTGTGGAAATAGACATTGATATAATGTGGGTGATTGAAGCTATAATTTTGAAGATATATTTCTATAGTATCATCTCATTAAAGCTTTATTTTATATGAGCACCATTTTCTTAAAGAGTTATATTCTAAGTAGAAAAAAAAAAAGAAATGACTTCAACCCAAGTGACAGAAATTTTCTGAATTAGTCAAACTGTGAAAACAAATTGTATCAGTAGGATTGCTGTGAGTTCAAGGCCAGCCTGGACCTTCTGGATCAGCCCACAGATCTACAGAGTAAGACCGCCTCTCCAAAACAGGCAAATAAACAAATAAATAAATTTTAAAACTTGAAACGAATTTTCTAATAAAAAGCTAACTGCACTTTTTAGTTTGGTATATTAGCACATATATGTAATTCAGTACTTCTTGAACTCTAAGGCGAGGCCTATAAAAAAAAACATGATTTTAGTACAAATGAATACTTCTGAAAAAAGTAACAAGCAAAAATACAACTTCTTTGTAAGGGCAAATCTAATTTTAGAACAAGAATATCTGTTTTTCCCTCTGGCTAAACTCTCAAGGATAAACTGCCCTCTGTGTGTTCTTTGAGTCAAGTGGGATCTTGAGGAAAGAATATATAAAGAAAATTAGCTTTATTCACAAAATTTTAAAAAGTTGTTTTGTTTAGATTTTCCACCTGCATATACACAATTATTTCTCTTTGAAGCACAAATATTTTAAATCATTTTGCTAGAGTACACAGGAGGATGTCACCTCACAGATCATTTCTACAACTTTACTCATGTGATACTTGGACCACATCTCACAGCATAGAAGGCCCGACTTCTTTCTTATAATGTTAAACTTGCTTATGATGAGAGTGAAAATGGGAAAACACTGAAACATATTAATGAGAAAAGGTATCAAATCAATACTGGATTTGATGACTTTGTATATTTTTAGAAACAATGAAATGAAACAATTCATCTAGAAATATTTCAAAAATTATCCAAGAACATTGATATTTTTGATAGGTTCCCATTAAGGGACCATTTTAATTTACAACATTTTTACATAATATTTTTCATAAATATCTTTCAAACCATGTCTTTCTGTAAGAACATCTATGAAGTAGATGGATATGTGTGTATATACATATATGTATGCATCTATGCATGTACACATCTATATGTTGTGATGAAAATGTGGTCAGTGGTTAAATTTGTAAAATTACTACAATTAAATATACACTCTTATTAAAATATTTCCTTTAAAATCTCTCCCTAACTCCAGACACATGAACACCACGATTCTTACCACTTCCTCAAGAAAGGAAAGTTCTGTTTCATCAGCAGTTTCCCTCTGTTCTCAGGGCTGCCGCGACCTGCAATGCCTGGTATCATTTTGCAACACTGACCCTCCCTAGTCATTTTGACTTTGGAGACTAGCCAGAAGCCCCTAGCGCCAGATTGCCAGATCTGCTGAATCAAGCAGGTGAGAAACAGTCTAATATTTTTTGACACAAACTGTCATACCTGCAGTGATGTGAGACAGGAGGCATTGCCATGACCGTGAAGAAACTGTCCACTTCTCAGGCCATTTTCTGCGCACATTGTCTCCTAAATAATACGCCCTTGTAATAGTCAGAGGTCAAGGACTGCAATCAAGCACCCCTTGATTTTTGAATCTTGACTGACGCCTTTATCAGAGGACAACTGGATGACTTCCACTGAGAGCTCTGAACCTAGGTTGCAGGATCATAACTACAGATGCAGGTTTCATCTCTTGTGAGGATAGTTCTTAAAAAGCTGAAATCTAAAGTGGCATGATAGTGTAACTTCAATGAACCGCATAGTCTGTGATGCATGATTTATGGTGGACTTTAAAACCCACTTTCTTTCAACCTTGGCTCACATCAGAATAACTGTATCAAACGAGGTGAAACTTATCATACCTTGTTAACTGCTGTTGAGTGAGCAGCTTCCCCTGTGAACTATCCCAGCCTTTCTGTTCAATGGTGGAAGCATTCACTATGGCTTTTAATCACAGCTCATACAAGCTGGATTTACCTGTTTGCATCCACCACCATTCTTGTCCTACATTTATAGCTTTTAAAAAAGTGCCATAAAAATTAGCTCATTCAATAAGTGGTACTATGAAGTACGTATGATAAGCTTTAAGAATACAATAATACACAGAGGCTATTTACTTTTCTAATAAATGTTTTTATAAATATCCAGGGATGAACACCATCAATTATAATATGAATACTAGCAGACTGTAGAATGAGTAAAGTTCAATTTGTTATGCTATAGAGACTTTCAGACTTTCCAGGAAAGAAAGAAAGAAGTAGAGGAGCTGGAAAGAGATACAGGGAATAAACAAAGACTTGTTATTTGGAGTGGAAGAGAAATTATACAAGTGCAGAAAGTAGAAACACGGTTCATTTGGAAAGAAGAGAGAGATCCGATCAAACAGACCTTTCAATGTCTTTAGTTCAAAAGAGAATTTTAGGTTTTGCATTTGACATTGAAAACATTAAAGGGTTAACATAACATATGACTTTTATTGCAATTACAAGTAGTAATTCAGTATCAAGGTAAGCAGTATTTTTTCAATTGCTAGAAAACAGGCAGGAATATGTGGATATAGTATAATGAAAGAAATATTTTCATGAAGCTTTTTTCTTGAGAAACTGGAATGGATATGAAGAAGGGGTTTATGATGACAATAAGATTTCACTTCAAAAATGAAAAGAATAACATTTTTAAGCTGGGAAAAAGAAGAGAGAAATTTAAGGGAAATACACAAAATTTAGATGTCAATATAGTTAAGAGAAGATGTCCATAAAACCTTTCTAGAGGAAATGGCATGAATTATGCATTCCAGAAAAAAAAAATCCTATACAGAGTAGTACTTTGACAGTCAAAATGTAATATTTTAATACAGACAAAATTACGCACGAGATCGTCTATGAAGTCCATTTTGGCTAATGAACAAATTTAAATTGAAGAACAAATTTTTGGAATGGGCAGGAAAACAGAAGACTGAGAAGCAGTATCTAAAAAGTGAGAGGGAAATCACATTAAAAAGCGACAGTTAGTACCCAATGGTACCAAATCCCTCTGAGAATTTAAGTAGCTAACAACAGTGGGAAGCCCCACTGGATTTAGTAAAAGAAAAGCAATAGCAAACTTGAAGATAATAATTTTCTTGGAATCTGTCTTTTACAGAAGATATTATAGAAATATTGGTATCAAAATGCAGGTATCAAAGAGCAAAAACTATAGCTTTCAGAAAGCTGTTGTTTCAATTATAAAACTAGCAATACAGTCAAGTGAGTTTTTTCTGTTAATAAGATCAATTTTTAAATAAATCGAAGAAAGTCAGGATGAGCCATAAGAAAAACAGAATGAGCTATTAATCATATGCAGTATAAATCAAGTAAATAACTGAGGAAACTAGGAAGATTATCTCTTGCAGCGTACCAAGAAGGAGTAAGGAAAGGCAGAGCCTACATCCTAAATTTGCAGGCCTTCATACCAGATTCCCCATTGACAGTGTCTACATGCTGTTTATAAGTATGTGAAATCTCTTTGACACCAAGAGTAAGTATGTGTAAGGTTGACAATGAGGGAAGCCAAGGAGAGAAAGCAGATTCACTCCTGTGAGATCACGGTGGGCCCCAAAGATACAAAGCATGGATATGTTATGTGTTATTATTTGTTTGCTGTTTTTGTTTTTCCTTTAAAAACCTAGTAAAGAGAGTGTGTGTACAGAGAAAATTACCAACACGGATTACTTCCTGTTTGGGTAGCAGTAGTCTGAGATGATTATAGTATATTCTTAAGCACAGTTTTTGATGTGATTAATGGCCTATTTCTATTTTCTGAACTTCTAAATTGGTGTTGGTTTTAAGACGGCTACAAACAAGGTCAAGGACAGAGATAAGCTGAATATCTCCCCCTCTGTCTCCCAATAGAAAGAAAAAAAAAAAAAAAGACTAAGTAAAAGCGGAGCTATGTGTTCCATAGAATATACAGTGTCAAGCTAAAAGCTGCAGACAAGGAGATAATAGAAATACTTTTAACTAGAATAAAGTGACAAAGGATCATTCCTCATGCGGGGGCTCAAAAAGCATAATTCATTTGTAGAGTTACCTTAGATCAGTAAGAACCTCCTGAGAGGTTCTAGCCAGGTAACTAAGTTCTCTTTTCCTTCTATCTTTATTTTGAAATTCCGTGACTTAGATAAACTTGAATAATCTGTTTAAAATGGCCTTAAAATGCACAGCTTGCCTTCAACTAATAGAGAAAGACAGGAGAAATGGAAGGACTTTCTTGATGCTATTAATATGCTGAGGTCACGGGGCAATGTCCTGGTCAAAAAGGCAAGGGATGACAATCAGCAGCAGGACATGAGTAGACCTCAGGAATGGAGTTGTTAAGAAAATGAAACTTAAGACAAAATCTCCTCCCAGACCAGAAGAATTCTTCAGAAAGATAAAAAGAAAGACAATTCATTTATTATTGAATAAGCAGCAAACCAGAACTTGGTTTGCATAACAGGCAATCTGCCCACTGACTGCGAAGACAGAAGCTGAGCCTTCTACAAAACCAGATCCATACATGCTTGTTCTCAAGAAGAACAAGAACTAGCCCTCCAATGGGAAGATTTGACAGCACCGGATGTCACACATGGCTCATCCTAAACTCACTTGGGAGTTGGGGTGACCATCTGCTAGCTAATTAGCCTTCTCCAAAGGCGAAATAAACTTCTTGCATTTCTGTGAAGGGTGGTAGCTCTGTAGCTTGAGAGAGCCACCTTCCAAGGTTAGATTCCCACCTCCCACAGAAACAGCGGTGGAGTTGCTTCTGTGATGCTGGCAATTTCCAAAAAAAATAGCTCTCGGTTCCTTAAGAAAGACATTCCAGAGTTATTCTGCTTTCAGAAAGTTGTATACACATTAACAAGACACAGGGCAATAAGTTAAAATGATGAGTTCCAAAAATAAATATTGGGATGGGGGTGGCTGTTTGTAACCCAGTGGTAACTGCAGCATGCTTGGCATGAATATCCATTCGAGGGAAAGGAATGGAAAGAAAAACAAAGACACTTTAGCTCTGAGGAAAGTGCAAAATTCATGCAGATATCTGAAGCTTTAGCCATGGATGACCATGAAGGACACAATCTCAGGATCCAAGGTTGTGGTTTATGTGCCAGACTAACGCTTAATCAGAGCAGCAGAACATCCACTCACAATTTCCGTCGGGTCTTTGGATAACATGCAATGCCACAGCCAGACTCTTCAGACTTTCAACACCAAGAGAAAGACAGAGGTGACAGCACAGTGTGTACAGTGTGAGGTGGGGTAGGTAGGGATTTCAGGTAAATCAGGCTTCATCTTGAGCAAGAGCAATCACTGCAGAAATCTGTGCCGGTGACGTGCTGAGAACAATCCTAGCGCTGACAAATTCCACACCCAACCCAACTCGCAATTATATTACCTCAGCCTCTGTACTTGAGTCCCAGCTGAAGGAAAGGCATGTCTATTTCAAGGCATAAAATATATTTACTGCAGTCTTTATTGCCTACACAAGATGCTTGGCTTTCAATAAAACATCCGTACATATTAAAAGACAGGCAGAGGACACTTTCCTAGGAGACAAAGTAATCATCACAACCAGGTTCAGATTTGAAACAGATATTAGAATTGTCAGACAGGTAATTGAAAATCACCATTATTTATGTGTTAAAGTCTCTGGTGGGAAAGCCACCTGCAAAATGAGCTGGGTGATTTTAGGACACGAATGGAAACTCTAATAATCAAATGGAAATGATAGAAATTTTAAAAAACTGAGTCATAAAGAGGAAAAAAAATCCTTCAGTGAACTTGTTAATAGTCAGACACAGCTGAGTGTTAATGAACATGTACATGTAGACAGGTCAATAGAAATCACCTGTATCAAGAAACAAAACAAAAACAAAGTGAATGAAAGAAAAGAAAGTCTTGAAACAGTGGTATAATATCAAGCCATCTAGTGAAAGTGAAGGTTGAATATTGGAGTAGGGGAAGAAGTAAAAAATGAGTCTGGGAAGACATTTAAAAATTTTTGAAACTGGTCTCACATGAGTGCCAACAGCAAAGCCAAGTAACTCAGAAACGCCTAATAGGGCAAATGGCCATGAACCATCAGCCAATGAGAGAGCTATAAAGATTAAATCCATTCCTAGGTTTGCCCTACCCATACCGCTTGAAACAAAAGATGTGACATGGGATTACTATTATTTTTTCTGTCTCCCCCCCCCCCCCCAGTACTAGAAATCCCCGGAATGTTACACTGAGCTCATCCTCAGACCATTTCTTATTTTTGTTTTTGAGATAGGATCCTGCAAGACTGCGATCATAATTTCTCTCAAATGTGTGATCCTCCTGCCTCAGCCTCCCAGAGAACTGAAATTACAGTCCTGCAACTCCATGCCAGATTATATATATATATATGAAACTCCCATGCTAAATACAGTGAAATTAGTGACTGGTATTTCTTTTGAAAATAGTGCTAAATTTTAATTCGTAAAATTTATTTTTAACATTGTTCTGAATAGTATACTACATATAGTTAGAAATGGTAGGACAGTGAAAGAGGGGATCCGATTGCAAAGAGGATCCTCAGGAAAAATTGTGACTGGGTGTGACTCAGCAGCAGCGAAGGACTCAGCTCTGGATTCCTGGCTCAGTGACCCTTTCCGGCTGGCACCATCCCCTCCTCTGCTCCATAACGACAGATGAAAAAGGTCACCGAAGACTAAGTAGGGGGACCCTTAAACACAGATTCATAATTACAACCAGAACCACTCACCATTTCACTGATGAGCAGTTGATTCCTGCTCTTTATTTTTAATTTAATTTAAGAAGGTAAAACATCTCAAGGTATTTTATAGAACCAAATGGACGTGATGGTAGGGGCTGAGGGTGGAGAAGGAATCAGAGGGACATGTAATGTTGGCATGATATATGTGTGCACAAAGATCTCCAGCTCAATAAGCTCACAAGCTCAATGTAACCATCGTGTGTGTGTGTGTGTGTACATATATATATATATATATATATATATATATATAGAGAGAGAGAGAGAGAGAGAGAGAGAGAGAGAGAGAGAGAGAGAAACAAGCAAACAAAACAAATAAAAGAAAAACAAACATAATTTGCTCTCTGTTTACAAGACTTCAGGTAAAATGCTCATCTGTGGAAATTCTTACATTGCCTTTGCTACCTATGACATATTTCTATCTGCTAAAATATCATTACTATAAATATCAGTGTCATTACTATAAGCAGTTCTTTAAGGCTTTTTTATCACAGCTATTCACAAATAGAACCTAAATATTGGGTTATTGTCCTAAATATTGTCACTGGCTGAGGAATTACTCATTCTGTAAGAGAAGAAAATCAAAACCATCAATATATCTTATGGTTAAGAACAATCGCTCATTGGTGTATGGCTCTATAATTTCCTTTTGCAGGAATTTAAAATTCAAGAAATTAAGAGGAAACCACTGATCACTTAATGAACTTCCTTCACTCTACAGATGAGAGAATAGAACAGTAGGAAAAAACTATGGTCCGGCTGGTAGCCAACACATAGCAAGAGAGAGAGAGAGAGAGAGAGAGAGAGAGAGAGAGAGAGAGAGAGAGAGAGAGAGAGAGAGAGAGAGAGAGAGCATGTATGTGTGTTTGTATGTGCATATATGTCTGTGTATACAAGTGCACATGTATCAACTCTAAAAAAAATTCTTTCAGTGGTGCAAATTCACTTAGTTTTTGTTTACTCTTTCTGTATCCTGGGAATGCTTTTTATTGTTTTGCTTTTATGTAAAAGTAAATCATAGAATATTAATAACAGTACCAAGGACAATAAAAGCAATGTGTGAACTAAAACAAGGCTGATGTGCACACATACCATGGAAAACATACTACAAAATGATTTAAGATTCTCATTTTCAACTTGAATAATAAAACTATATTTTTGACAAAATTTGTTAAGCCATCTGTTTTTAAAGGGCTTCAGGATATAATATATATAAATGAATAAATGATAAAGATAGATGACAATAGATAGATGGATTCTCTAAGAACACAGTCACTTTTTGAAAGATGCATGATAATGTTATAACACACAGTGTCAAATCCATCTTAAAATAAGATACATATGCCAGTCCCATGAATATTTGATGTATGAATTTGTGTACAAGCTACTTTGGATTTCAGTTTTATTCTTATGACATCATAGCAACCTAGAAGAATGCATACCCCAATGATCCAGTCCTGTCACCCCGTCAGCCTCAGAGTGAGTCACTTTAAATTGTGTTGGCAGTGCCAGCCTCCGGAATCTCTTCCCACTTCCACAGAATCATCTATTAATAACTGAGAGATGTCTGTGGAGGATAGAAGCGACCAAGTCTTGGATCAAGCAGCTGGGTGGTGTTTATGTGCCTTGCTTGTGATCTTCTTTCTTGGCTACTTAAAAAAAATTTGTGATATACTTCAACAACTCGCATATATTTACTAAAAATAACAAGAATTTTAAAAATATTTGAAAGTTTCATAAGCAAGAGGTTTTAATTTATTTCATTGAAAATCAAGTGATAAGTAAAACACTATTTATGAATCAACATACAGAAATTATTGTTATTAACATTTTTGTGTCTTATCAATAATGTGTGTACTAGGATATATATATATATATATATGCTTTATATTTTTCAGCATAAATAAATTATAAATCACATAGTATTTTCAATGAGACTTTACTTACCTATAGTTACAATTGTCTACATGATTAATTTATTAATCTAATTTTAATGATTATATGATATTCCATCATAATAATATTTGGGCAATTATTTTTCCTATTTTGAGTATTTTAAGACCCTTTTCCTACTGGTAAAGTAATGCTTCTGATATTTGCAAATAGACATTAGTCTTTAAAAACATTAAAACATATGTTTTAATGTACACACACACACACACACATCTCACATTATTTACACGTGACTATGTCTTTTATATTAATACATTTCAGAAAATAATGTCCTGTATTAAGTGTTTGGCTTTCAAACATTTTGTATTTCTAACATTTTAAATATTTCTATTGTCATAAATGTGACTCGCATTTTTGTGAGTAATTAGGAGCTGGCTGGTGGTTCTTTTATTTTTTTTTTTAATGTGGTACTGTAAGAGGAGCAGTGTCACTTCTCCTATTGAGTAGGGAAAGGGGAATTTCTCTGATTAGCTCAGGACTCCTAGGATCCTGTTAGGATTTAGCATAGCACTTGCAGCTCCAGCTTTTTTGAGCATTAGAATTTAAACAAAGGGCATGAATGAAGCTTTAGGTGTGTAAAAACTACCTTGTCCATTAGAGAACTTCTTTACTAAAATGTATAGAGTAAAGCTCTCCTCTTGACAAACACCATTAAAACTTCTTTCTATCATGGTGAAAGTACAAGATTCCATCGCTGCATTCAGCTTATGGTGTTCTATTATATACTTAATTGTATTTTTTATTAAGACATCAATTCTCAAAATCTAATTCTTATTCTTTTTCTCAAGGCCAGAAAACCGTAGACAATCATCTGTACCAGAAAAATGAACGATCAGTGAATTATCTGTAAGAATGGCTATTTATTATCCCATTAATTTACACAGTTTATCTATTTTAGCATCAAAAAACATGTTATCACTTAAAACTCTTGTGCAAAAACCAATGCATTCTTTACTATCTCATAATCATTTTTGGACACAATCTGTATTTACCTCACAAAAAACTGATTGTGCCTTTTACCTTAGAGATAGCAGTCTGCTTGATAAAGAATAGGAAGTTACCCTAAAATGCCTGATTACAAGCTTGGCACTTCATATGTTTAAATTGGCTAATCCCATGTTAGTCAACACACGAGGTTTCTGACAGTAATATGTATTGCATGAAATGCTTAAGATCAATGTAAACTTTAAATTTTGCACTTACATGTATCAATAAAATGGGAAAAAAGATTATCTCTAGATATTGAGAAAGTTGCTGAAAGAATCAAATTCAATCAAGATTAATAGGGCGGTGGTTAGGAAATAATGAATGTTTTAGAAAAAATAACATATTCTTAATACAGGTAGCATTAAACCTGTAAATTTACCTGTAAAACATTGAATAAGCTCTATCTCATGAACTTCTGATTTTTGTACTGAAAATAAAAATGAAGATTTAAACTGAAACCTCTTTTAGCGTCTGTCAAGTGCCATTTCTTGAAATATTATCCTTCAGCTACTTTTCTGCAGAATGAATGCATGATATATTTTGCACACGTGTCATTCGTATGTGGTACATGTTTGATTTTTGCAAATGTGGCCGCGTTGCCTTTGGGGAGTGATTTTTTTCATGGTCTGTGGTAAGTCCTCTGGTTGCTATCGCTTCTATAACTAGTATTATAAGAATTTATTATGTGTGGATCTTGGTTGCTATTGGGTGCTTTTCATCTTTGAAGATTAGGTAAGAAATGTTCTTCTTTACTCTTTGTGTGTGAATAATATTGACTCCATTTTGCAATTAAGAATTAATTAAAAATATTATATCCCAATCCAAATGGTAGTCATACACATTTGTTTACCGAGTTGTTATGTTTTCATTGCAAATACAATTAATTTTAAGATATTAAGAAAATATGCTTTACAATTATTCTTCCATTTAATGGCCTTGATCAGTATTTCCTGATAATTTGTTCATCTCTCTCTCCTCAAAATTCATTTGCACATGAAAATCATAACATAAGATATAATTTATATGAATCTGTCTTCTGTTTTCAATCCTTCTGTGTTAATCTATAATATTTGGTTCTGATTTGTCATTTGGCAACTGTCAAATTTTCATATTTGATTTTAACCCACATTCTTATTGAATTTTAAAGCCAAGTTTATCTATTTCTGGAATCTTGATTTAATTATATGAGTTTGTGTTTTTATTAAACTGCTCCATCTCACTTTCTAATTCCCTGTGTATATTAATCATAATTATTTGTCATCTCACTTCTCATAATCCTCAGATTATCTTTGATTCTAATTGTATTGCCTTCCACTTCCAGATTGGTGGAATGTTTCTGGTTTGACTAATAATGTCTAATATACACACTCTGCATGATAAATCTTAGAAATAAACTAAAACAATGAAAACATTTTGAAAAACTGAAGCTATGAAAACATTTTGAATACATTTAACATTATTCCCTAATGAGGTCTAGGAAGAACAATGTCTTTATTCAAGAAGGCATTGAGCTGACCAGATGCATGCTTCCTTCCATAAAGTCTCAGTGGTCTTTGATTTAGTCTTTTTCTATAATATGTAACTCTTCATTGATCCCAAGCAGGCTGTGGGGTATGTCGCAGTCATACCCTTCCATGGCTCTGTGAACGTGCGGGAACGCCTGCTCCTCTCACTCCTCCAGAAACGCCTCCTGTTGCTCACCATGTCAGCTCTCTGCCACCAGATAATGCTCGTCTTATTACACAGCTAACCCCGACTATCACATTCACTTGCACACACTTTCCATTGCTTTGAAAATTCTAGCATGATCGGGCTTCTCTGCCTACTTGCAGATTGTATTTCTCTGTTATTTTAATAATTTGAGCTGATTTTCAGTTTTCTTAAGTTGGAGAATTTTTATTTCTAATGTTCTAGCAATGTTAGTAGTGGAGGCAATTCTAATATAAACTATTAGGCTAAGTTACTGAACAATTTGATTAAGCTCTTTTGGTTAAGCTTTATTAATTGCTATCTCTGTTATGATGGTGAGCCTAACCGGAACACAAGCAAGCCTTTGATTGCCCTCTTGAAAATGGGCTTCTGATGCACTTAGTTTTCCTCATTTCTGATATTTTATCACATTTATGGTTAAATCATTGACCTACATTTTGTACCTAGGTGTATTCTTTGTGTTTCCTTTTCTCTCAGATGCATTAAATATTTTTCTACCTCCAAGTTAATTTCTTATCTGTAGTCATATAACTCTGACACATCTTTGACAGTATTTTTTCTAAAATCTACCCTTGTTCTCAATGAATTAAAATCCAATTTTTGTATTCTTCAGTGTCAACTGTATATGTTTGCAGTAGACAAAATTCACAGTCATTTCCAGGAATCTATCCATGTATATCACATATCCGGATCATTTTAATTTCCTATGCCCTTAACTTCCTCTTTCCCCTACTCCAAAAAGTTTACTTTTATTCCTTATTTATAATTGAGTTTCATACTGAGAAAAACCATGTGACAATTGACTTTCTGCCTGGCTTATTTCACGTTATGATTTCAAGATCCACGACTTTTCTACAAGTGACTCAAAATTATTGTCTTTATGGATGCATAATACTTCATCGTGTATGATGCATATTTCTTTATTGGTTTATTTACTGATGGGCATTTGGCTCTTTTCATAGTTTAGCTAATGTGAATGGCACTGCTATACACAAGAGTGTGCAACTATCACTACAGAGTGATGTTTTTTAACTCCTTAATTTCTTTTGGGAATATGCTCCAGAGACGTATAAGTGGGTCAACTTAGAATTTCAGTTTTTATGGTTCTATTTTTCTGTGTGTAATTTCCATACTGATTTCAATAGCAGCTGAACTTTTGATCACTGATGCTGATGAATTCCTTGGCCCCCGTTCTCCCCAGAAATTATTGATTTTTTATTTTTGATAACAGCTATCTTTATCAGAGTAAGATGGAATCTCAGAGTCATCTTGATTTACATTGCTCTGAGTTCTGTTAACAAGATAGCAAGTTCAAAACCTTTGACATAATAATTTGTTCTGTACACCACGTTAACTCTTTATTGTTAAAATACTATATACTGCATACACTTCTTCATATTTTTATCTACCTTCAATATCTCAAGTAGTTACTCTCAGTTTTCTATATACGTTTGATTTTATTTTTAAATGTCTTAAATGTAAGTATTCCCAACAGTTGTATCTTAATTTGTCTAACTGACTAAGTGATTTTGTTTTTCTGAGTGTGTGTGTGTGTGTGTGTGTTTAGGGGTGCTTTACAGAGCCTAAAATTTTCATCCTGAGCAAGACCCCAACCTATTTTTATTTGATTTTGAGACAGTCTCATTAAGTGGCTAAGTTGCTTAACTTGGTTTCAAGACTGTGATCCTCTTGTCTCAGGCTCTCAGATCACTGAGATTACAGTGTGGGCCAGTAGATCTGGCTTCAAGTAATTCTCAAATTTAGATCATTAGTCCATGTAAGTATGGATTTATTTATAAAACTGTCTACTGACATGGCCAATGATTAACTCAGAACCTCCCCTCATGCTACCAATCCTGTTTCATTTTGCATGCCAGATTTTTCCCCCCTTTGACCCAACAGAGAAAATGTAAAATACAAATTTAAATCCAAAATCCAATATCATGCAATTAGATTTTGTATGTTTTATACTATATCTACAAATTGATATATCTGTACACACACACCATATATATATATATATATATATATATATATATATACACACACATACATACATACATACATATATCATGCTTAACACCTATTCATATGCTTAATAGCTCAATAATTATGTAATTAAATCCACTGATTCCTAAATATAAGAATTTTTTTAAAGTTACATTTACAATCTGAGATCCTGGATTATTTATAAAAACAAATGCATATTTCTAAAAGAGTATGTATGAAACTGTGTAAGCTAGGGTAAATGACAGAACTTCCACTCCCTGATGGCCCAGAAGACTTTACGTTGACCCTTATCTATGCCTTGAACTGTTCTGTGATTCTAAAATATCCTGATTGATTTGGTCTCATAAGTATCAGCAAACTTCTGTGAATTCAGCAAGTGGATAAGAAAGCCTGATTCACTTCAGAAAGAGTGAAAGGTACAGGTGGAATGAAAAAGGACCACTGTCTATTTCTTTTTTCACATGCTTCCCATAAAACCCTCCCTCATTTTAACCTAAAGTTTCTCCATTTTCTGAGATCTCACGTTCATTATATTTTAGTAGATACGTATTCATTTAACAGACGTAGAGGAGCCACCACATGCTAAGCATTGTTTTAGAAGCTGCAGGTAAATTATGAACCAAAATATTTAAATATATAGAAGTACGGAATGTATAGCTCATGCAGATGGTGGAGAAAAAAAAAACACAGACACACTCTAATTAAAACATACAGTCTGTTAAGTGGTGATGAATGGTCAAGTAATAAAACAAACCTGGTAAAGAAAATGTGCAAAGGAATGGAGCAATTTTACTCAGCCCATCCTCGTTGACAGCATGAATTCTCAACAAGGAGCGAATAAAATCAGAGAAATGACCTTGTGGATATCCGAGGAAGAGCAATCGAGGTTAAATGGCACAGGAGGTTAAAAGCTCTGAGAGGGGAAAGTGCATAGCATTTTCTAGGACGAGTAGAAACAAGTAAGGCCGGTGAGCCGGGATCCAGTCCAGAAGCGAGAGGTCTCTAGCTGTCCACTTTTGGTACCAAGCCGGGCATCTCTTTCGCTGTACTGGTTTTACTACTTTTTCACGGGCAACTTCTTATCAACTTTAGTTTGTTCTTTCTGCCCTTCATTTCTAAGCACTGTAGTGCCTCGAGGACTGGATGTTGCATTTCTCTCATGTTATAATTATAACTGAATTGTAAGAAAATAATGAGCCCCACGTTGTAAAACCAGTGACTGCTTGAAAAGTACATCTTTACAAAGAATTCCTTATCTGAACTCATTCTGGACCAATAACCACCCACTGGGAAGACTTGTTTGAGTAAAAATATAAACTTTTTCTTTTTATTTAACAACCATCAATTTGGTATCAAGGATTTCAGGATGGATTAAAGTGATTAAGTGAGGATGAGGTGTACCGAATGCCAACTATGCGGAAGCATTAAGGTGGATTATTCATAGAAAGTCAGATGCTTTATAAAGAAGGAGCAGGTCATAAAATACAAGCTTTATGTGGGCTCAGTGAGTTCATAGCACAGTCACTGCATTGAGGTCCTTCAATATGATGAAGGTCTAATATTGTCGCTATCAGACAGATGTGCTAGACTTCTAAGAGACAGGATGTGATATGTGAATTTTATTTTACAACCCACTGGAAAGTCTCATAAGATTTGAACCCACATGTGTGCAAACACACACACATTTACTACAGGCATTTTGTCAAACTTTAGGACATACTGAGTATAAGTTAGAATTACTATTTTCAATTTAACAAACACTTTTGTGTGATGTGTTTCCCATTTCCTAATGTTACACACTATATTGATTTTTAAAGTAATTTAATAAAATTCTTTTAATTGGTTTACTTTATCTTATAGATACATTTTATCTCATCTTTATCCCTCTTCTGTCTTGAGTTTTATTCTACTAAGCAAAATAATAAATCCGAAAGTTCAAAGGAGAACTTTTTCTCTCTCTTTTCCTCAGATGTAATTAAATAGTTTTATTTTCAGCAGGAGCTCAAGTTAAATGCTCTTGCACACAATTGACAAAGTCTGGTGCCTACTTCTCATTCCTTCAAAGAATCTGCTAAATTACCCTTAGCTTCTCTTTGTTTAACTGCGTTCCCAGTATCCTATAGAGTTTGTTTTCAAGGAACATTTCACAAGCAGTATTCTTTAATGTTTTGCTTGCTTGCTCTTTTAGTATCGGCAATCTTGAACTCCCACTGCCCTACAAATGGTATTTCTTCAGGCAAAGTGACTTTTTCAACTGGTTCCCTTTTATAATGAAATAATTCAGGTAAGAGAAGACAGCACATAGAGCAATACACTAGGCAGTGATTAAGCAAGGATGAATTTGCATACGTGAGAGAAATATTTGAAAGACAGAACAAAAGCCATTTGGAGATGGTTGACAGGTAGCTAGCATCTGAGGCAAAATTTCTAACTCAAATTTATTCTGGTTGAAGATTAGCATATTATTTTTGAGAAAGCATATTTCATAGCTTTCCTATATGCTATGTATTTAAAAGTGTTTAATGGAATGTATGCAATAAATTTAAAAAGCAGGATTTTAAGGAGTATATCGCTAGACCACCAAATCAAATATTTAATATGATTTACTATAAATTAAAATATAGAAATTAACACATAGGAGACAAATACACATATTTTATATTGTAAAGTTAATCTAAAGAGTAGAAAGAAAATTTCAAAATCACTTAGTCTCAAAGTCAGGATTCAAATTAAGGGGTTTTTTTTTCCCACTTTTTGAATAGTCAGTTTTTTTCTTAGTAAAGACTTGAAAAATAGAAATATATATTTAGATTTTTACTTGTTTGCACGTTCTTTGATAAAAAAGACAACTTTATTAAATTCACTAAGTATTCCTACAATTCTTATTTGGCAAAGACTGCTACTTTGCAAAAATTAATAATATGCCTATTTTAATTAATAGCATACAACTCTGCTAATACAAAATAAGATATAGTGATGAAAGTAGCTTATATAACAAGCTATTCAACTAATGAGAAAAGAAAATAAACATTTCAAACCAATCTCTACAATTCAAGTGTACTTTGAGTCATGACTAAGAATGATAAAAGGGATCTTAGCTAATTGATTCAAAATGACTATATTTTATTTTCCAATATATAGTATATGTCTAGTGTTTTAAATTCTTCCAAAATATTGCATCATTCTTTATTCTTCTTTGAACTATCATTATGTGTCACAGGCACTTTGATAGTATCCGTGTGTGTGTGTGTGTGTGTGTTTATTATTTTCTGTTTTCTTTTTTTCTCACTGAGCTTCAATTTGAATAATTTCTATTGACTTTGAACCTCACCTTTTTGAGCTGTGTCCAGCCAGATGACATTACTGTTTAATATTTTTTTCCCTAACATTTCCATTTGACTCCTATTGGTAGTGTCTGTCTACAAAACATTCCATCAATGCATCACATTGTCTACCTATATTTCTTGTATTAGGCCTTTGAACATAACAATCATTAGTAAATATTTTAAATGTCCTGCCTGATTGTTCCGATGTCTAGGTCATCTATGAGTCTTATGTTAATTTCTTGAAAGAGTGATAAAGTTATCTTTTTTTTTCTTTTTCTGTGCCCCATATATATTTTTGATTAAATAATTGACATTATTTGAGAACAGCTGACATTTAGAGTATATTTATGTGCAAAAATATTCTCAGAGTCCATCAGTGGGTGGTGTATCAATCCTGTTAGAAGACGAAATGCATTTGAATTCTCTTGCTGGTTCTAATTGTGGACTTGAAGGAGTCACAGCCTGGGAACCCAAGCGTCATTTGCATCCGGTGCTGTGTGCGCTGCAGGTGAGCGCTCTGCATAGTGCTCCTGCTACAGTATTAGTCATGAAGTCTGTGGCATGGCACTATGTCTGTATTTTCTTCACATTTTTACCTCAGCTTGTTTTTTTGTTGCCGTATGTTTCTCGTTATTAATCTCAGTATCCCACACGTGGCTAGAAAACACTCAGGTTATTGAGTTAACCTCAGTGTTAAGTAAGCTGTTCTAGCCTGAGCTTCAATTTCCTGCTTTCTTAGTGCTCCTAACCTTTCTAGCCTTTATGGAAGGTAAATAGTTTCTATACCTCTGAGTATTCTTGAGTATAAATATCTACTTAACAAACCTATTTATTTCAGGCAGAATTCTGTCGTCAAGGTAATTTTGGGTCCCTTTCAAAATGGCAGATGCAAATGATTTTGGTTCTACCACTGGAAGCAATATATCTTTGAGCCTGAGGGATAAGGTTTCTTACAGCCTATATCACCATTTGCATGTTGTTTTCTTGTCCTGACCTCTGTCTTTTGTGAAAGTACCTGATGAAGAACCATGGAAAGAGTTTGAAATTGAACGTAAGCCTTTATTGTGCCTCGGGCTACTATTTATTAAAAAAAAAAAACCGAGCTGTTAGTTTTTTGCTTGCCCTTGAATTAAAATGCTACGGTATTCCTTCTTAAAAACCTCTACTCTGGTCATCACTTCCAACTTTGAAACGTCAAAAGTGAGTGTGCTTGTCATATTTAACTTTGAAGGGGCACATTGTCCTTTAAGTATAATGTTTACCTCATAACCTGAGTTTTGGGATGAGTCCTAGAGACACTGGATTTGTTAGGTGAGTAGGCACCTACTTTTTGATTGGAAACACGTGACATTCTGCAAAAACAACAAAAGGATTACTTTTATTTTTCTTAATTGATTGAAGAACCAAGATGATTATATACTTAGTTGGAAATGATACCTATTTAAACTATAAGATGAAATAGTTAAGTATAAGAAGAAAGTGAAGTTAGAGTGTTTTGCTCCACTTGGGCATTTGTAGATCAGTGTCAACTTTTTTGAAACTCTTCTGTTTCTTCTTTTTTAGAGAAACTAAAGCTGTACTGAAGAAGCAAAGACAAAAAAGGACTTTCTCCTACAGCTTCGGGGAGAATCAGTTTCAATAAGGAATGAGAAAATGTAGCATTTGATTTGATTTAAAGCAGAGCCTGAGGGGACTAAATTCAAGCCTAGTTTGAAGCCTCAAGTGGTTAAGGATTTATAAGGGGACCGAGAAGGTCATGAATAGAATCCACGCTCTGAGGAGGTGACCAGGTTCTTTTCAAGTTTATCAGCCAGTGTCATGAACATTGGTCAAATGCGATTCGAAATCACAGCAGGAGATGAGATGGTGCATTACATAAGAGAGCTCTTCAGTCTCAGACGTATTAATGCTTTATTAATTTGATTTGAAAGATAATCTAAAATGTTCTTATTTTATTGGACTTGGTAAAAAGAGCCATACTTAGAGATAGGAGTAAGTAGAAGTCAAGTATCTCTAACTTGAATTTCTATATGTGTAAACTTGGTTATGGTTTAATCTTTCTCTGTGTATGGAAATATAATGTGACAGTGAATCAGGTTGTGTCAACTTATAATGGATTATGAAAGACCCAGCAAATAGTTGGATGTGTCTGTAGACGACTATATGTAGACCGGCAAACTCAAGGAAGAGCCCTTCCAGATGTGGATTGCAGGAATCAATAAATGGACAGTTGAGCTGAATAAAGAGATGAGTATGAAAGATGTACCTTTCTTTGCTTCATCTGGAAGGACTCCAATCACTGCCATCACTGCTGGACACTCATCCACAGTACAAATTTGCACTGGGTTCTCTACCATGAGCTTTTAGACCCTTAATTACCTGGAACTGGTGTTCTACCCTCGATGTTCTCATTTTAAGAAATGAAGCATCCTCCTGCTCCTCTGGGCAGCCACTGAATACCTCCAGTTCTGTCCCATGGAGACAGCCATATTTGACTCTGGTTTCTTATCTCACAGGCAGCTGTTACACACTTCTGACTCCCTAAACTGGTTTAGTAAATCTTACATATATGTAAGTGCTATACTTTGGATTTGAAATTTATTTGGATGTTGTGGAATATCTATGGATTCCCTGTGCTATTAAAAGTTAGGGCCTGATTGAAAGCAGCTGATCACTTGGGTTTGACCCGGAAGGGGCACAGCTCTGGGACATGACCCGGAAGGGTAAACACTAGCTGCACCCTTTCTTGTTCATTCTACTTCCTATTGCAATGCTATGATGTGCTTCTCTCTGGCTGTGCCTCCCCCATGTGATTCCACCATTTCAGGCTGCTCATGAGTGGAATGAGACCTTCTGAAGCTGTGAGCTAAAATAAACCTTTTCTCCCTGAAGTTGCAGATGTCAGATATTCGGTCCCAACCAGGAGAAAGTAAAAAAAAAAAAAAAAAACCACATATTTCCAATCAATTCTATTTTTCTAAAAGCCCTAACCACGTGTCTATCATCTATCTATATGCTAACTGTAATTAATTAGAAACTAATTTGCTAAGTTAATAGTTATAAGGAAGAGTACAGTCTGTGTAGAAAAATCAATTCTAAATTCCCTATGTAGTTCACATACACACCAGGGTAGACAATGAAGATCCAAAGGCTTTCTTAAGTCAAATATATTCTAGTTAATCTTCTAATGTCTTGACAGAAGCCTTAAAGAAACTAGGCCTCTCCATTCTCTTGTTTGTAGATTTTATGAACTGTCAAGCTATAAAAAGGGGCAGGAGAAGAGCTCAGCTGATGACGGTCAGTCAGTGAAGTATGTGGGCCAGAGTGGATGTAAAGGCCTAGCTTCATTCTAGGATGACTTGACATGAATTTTAGGTGGCCTAGCCATGGCCAAGGTGACTGGGAGTTGAAAGGCTCAGGCAGGTGTGGAGGAATGACTCAGGAATTAAGGCACTTGACTAGCAAGCGCTAAGTACCTCAGTTTGACCCTCTAGCACTACATAAGCTGATCTTGTAATCCTAGCACTCGGGAGGCTGAGACAGAAGGATTGCTATGAGTCCAAGGCCAGCAGGGGTTCCATAGTGAATTTAGGACCAGCCTTCTACTGTAGGCTACAGAATGAGACCCTGGAGAAAGAGAGAGAGAGAGAGAGACTGAAACTCAGGCAAATAATCTACTGTGGCCTTATGTCTTGCCCTGACTGCCTTCTCATCATTTCCTAGTTCTCCTTCACACAGACAAATTCCTTTGATACATGATATGCACATATTTGTAGGGCTTGAAAACTTTAAAACACAAATTTTAAAGTCTATTCTGTAAACACCCTTAGAATAAACAACTGTATCTTGTCTTCAAGATGGCTATGAAAATATTGTTCTGAAGATGGTGAAATAAGTGAAGAAGCAGCAGGTAAGCAGGTTGCAAAATTCACAAACAAGTTGGAAACTCTGTTTCTAAAAGTCAGTGACTACGGTACAAAGTGAGCAGCCTGTGTGTCATATTCACATTTTGGCAGAAATGATTGGTTTAGTCTTTTGTGCCTTCGTCATGGTATTATAATGACCATCAAACAATCGTACAGAGTCCAAACTCAGCAGTAGAAACTGTAAATTTGTCCTCTCACTTGAAACTCCTTTCCCCATAAGAACATTTATAAGGTTGCACAGACTAAGTTGTCAGGTAGATTCATTTCTGAACGTGCTTCCGGTTCCTGAGTAAACTCATGGAGGCACATTTAAGAATCTATCAGCAAATCTGAGAGAGAAAGAGAAAATTGCTAAGGTATTATTAATGCATAGTGTCAGAAATAAGAAGGTGTGAGAGAAGCAGAGACTTCAGAAATTGCTTTAGATTGCAGGAAATAATTACCATAATACCTCAGATACATCAAGACCACAGCAAGTACATTTTTCTTTCAAAAGACAAGAAGTTGAAATTTTTACTATTATGTTTTTTTCCCTGATGGCATAAAACTTGGAAAAGTTCTCTTTGTTAGTAGGACCAACGGTAAGTAAAGCCACGTTGGGACACAGTAGTCACACATCATGCTATCCTTCTGTGCTCTCTGGGGCTCTGCCATCTTCACTCTAGCAACACACAAAATGCATGCATGGAATTTGTAAACAAACTACATCAGTATACCAATAGTCATTAAAAAAGAAGAAAGCATATGTTGTATTCGGAAAGAGATGGGTAACTTGTTGTACGGCAAGCATTCAGTAGGTAGAGGATGTAGTTAGGGAAAGCATTTAGCAAGGCTAAGGAAAGCAGCTAGGATGAATATTCCTAAGTAGCACCTTCAAGTACATTGAGACATTCCACACTGTTTCAACAACCATCATGTTTCTGTATTTGGAGATTTTCAGATTTAAAATTTTTATATGACGTGAAATTCAACTTTTTTTTAATAAATACATGAATTCCAAATTCCGTAAAGCATTAGAACCTTGGGGTTTGAGGAACCAGTGAGCACCTACGTCCACCCCTTTTTCAGAGGTTCACCACTTTTCTATCTGACCATCGCCTCTCTTTCCACCCTGCAGTGAGCATACTGCAAGCAACTATAGACTTTATAACACTCTTATTTTATTGTGGAAAAGTAAATTACAGTTAAAAAGTATTAAGATGTTATCCTTCTACATAGAAAACACCAACCAAGTCTGTTTGTGATGAATCTCACCTGTCTGATAAACTTACTTTGGATTTAGAAGAACAGAAGCTGCAGAAAGTATCTTTTCTTGATAGAATCAAGTGTTTTATATATTCACCTTTCCCCAAAAACTTAAGTAATATTAAAACAGAATATATTCATATGTTTAATTATGCCGGCACAAATTTTCTAAGTGACTCTTACATTCAAAAATTTATATTCTTTTATATACTTATCCTGAAAAAGAAAAGTGGATTTATGGATAGAGTCACCAAAAAGAAACAAAAATCCCATTTCTTTCATTTTACTTTATATGTTTTTAGTCAAAAGTAAGCTGTAGTGGTGATTATTCTTTTGAAAACTAAGAAAAAGCAAGTGTGAATAAGAACAACCCATTTAAGAAGGCGATGCACCCAGTCATACTAACTAATGACAATTTGATGACATAAACCAAGAACTCATTCCACTGTATCCTTTTGTTCTTATTGTTCTGAATATGCGTTTCTTCAAGAATTCACAACATTCATGCAAAACCTCAACAGATTTTATCAAAACAGTATGAGTGTCAACATTGTGTGTTGTAGAATATCATTGGTTTTAGAGTGGTTGAAGTTGTTGCTGATAACAACTTGTGTAGTGTGTGTTCTCGGCAGATGAGATGCATTTTCTAGTATTACACTGTTACACTTATCTTAAGATGCACATGCCAAATGACTGGTGTTAAATTTGTTTTCCACTCTATAATTGAATGTATTTTGTGTGTCAGACACATTTTTACCTAGGACTAGGAGGCAATTTGTTTAAATAGGTTTATTCATAAAATACAATAGCATTTTAAAATGTCAAAGGTGTTTTGAGAAACAGCTTAGCAGCATTGAGTTCAACATTTGCAATTTTCCACTGAAGGAGTTACAGGTCATTAAGCAGCTTTCAGGGCCAACTGTTACTATCACTGAGAAAAAGGGCATAAAATTCACAGCGGTAGTGCAACTCAGTGGCAAAAATGAGCGTCATTCTCTATTACCTGAGCAGATGTATTTAAACAAATGTCAATCTCTATGAAATCTAATGTTCAAAGCTTTACAGGTAAAAGTATTAATGAAGGAAATTCAGCTTTTAGTAGTTTACCTGCTGTTTAGTGTTAATGAGTAGATCCATTTTATAGATTACACAAAATATAAAACAAATAGATATTTATCTCCTTCGTGGAGGAGCATCCGTAAGACAGTACAGCCATACAAGGAACACATTTAAGACCCACTGATGTCTCCATAAGTCTGTCTTTGGCTGCCTTCAGTTTCTCATCCAAGTTCTTTTCATGAACCACAAGTTTGTCTCTGGACAGGCCCAGGGAACTGAACAGAGTTCATCAAGCTCCTCAGACACTAACATGTACCACACCTTTGATCACATGATTGGCCTCTGTTTTACACCAGAGTATGTTAAAGTGATCCATCACCCTCCTTCATATAAATAGCATCTCAGCTTAATTTTGGTGGCTTTGTGTCTTCAAAGCAATCTTTTTTTTTCCTGACTCAGTAATTAATGTTTGTCACACTCTTTGAATCACACTTTACTACTAATACTCCAAGCACAAGTGAGATTCCCAGGAATTTATCTAGTGCTATTTTTTCTTCTTGTATATTTTTCATTACACAATTATAAATATGATATAATGAGGCCTCCTGACTTTTGATATCTAGTCTTGAATATTTCTCTAAATTCTAGAAAAAATATATTCATACATTTTAAATGGTAACTGTAACTTTCATTTCAAGCAATATATCCTGTGGTGACCTCTTGCCAATATCAATCAAAATTTTCTTCATTAATTTCAAATTTCTCGATAAATGTTCTGAACATTAATCCAGCCAAACAAGATAAGATACTGGGAGTTATCTTTGATATTTTTCCCCCTTTGGTTTCATCCTAAAACTAATTTATTAAAAACTTTTTTCAATCCATTAGATGGGACTCAAATCAGTCAAGTTGAAAATCCAGCTTAAGCATGGCAAAATATTTTCCAATATTATATACTTTCCTCTGCCTTCAATTCCACTGTTTGCCCTAATTTCCATTCTCTCTTCAGGACAATTTTAATAGCATTTTATTTGACACCTTGCTTCACTGTTCCATGATGGATTCTCTAAATTGTATAGAAATCACCTTATCAAGCAGGCCTGGAAAAATTCATACAGAAAAGTTGACAGAGATGTCAAAGATCTCAAGAAAGTGCAGCGAGTTCTGGAAATGAAGTACTCCAAAAGAGATGCTTGAAGACCAAGAAAGAAATGAAGTGATAAGTGAAAGATGTAAAGTTGTCTCCTGTGTATGGCCGAGTGACAGCTTCCAAATTGAGGACAATGAGATACGCCAGAAGCTACAAGTCTTGATTTTTGTGTCACATTTAATTATCATTTAAACTGGCTGTCTTTTATTTTTTTCTTCCCTAATTCTCTTTTAGTTCCCGAGAGCTTATTAGTATTGATAAATGTATAGATTATTTCATAAATGATAACACTGTGGAATTTTTACTGCTTAGGGTTCTCTGCAGAGCAATATAAACTCTCTCTCTCTCTCTCTCTATCTCTCTCTCTCTTTCTCTCTCCCTCTCTCTCTCTCTCCCCCAGTGACTTATTAGGGAGGCTTCCAGGGTCAGAGACTGGAACAGCCCAATTGGCGAACTGGTGTCTGGACAGCCAGATGACCCAGAAGCTGCTCAGTCCACCAAGTTCAAAGCCACAGAACAAGAGAGAATCATGATGTAGTAGCAGTTTGAGATGAATCACCCAGGAGAATTATTGGTATGAGACTGAGGTAGAATCAAAAGAGAATAAAAATTAGTAAGACGACAAGAAAAATTATAACTTCAAACTGAACCTATTGAAAAAAATTCATTTTTGGTACACAAATGGAAGTTGATCTCAAGGCTGCTATATTTATCAGCGCAGTCATGTGCTGTCAGGAGAGGGGGCCTGGTTAGGGGGGTAAGTCACATGGAGCAGTGTATTCTGGTCTTTTGGTTCATTTCTTTCCTCTCTACTCCCTGTCTCCCACACCATGAGGAGCTCTCCTCCATGCCAGGCCTTTCTGCCATTGCTTCTTCTTTGGTACCATTCATGTGTGGCCTGAGACCTCTGAAACCATGAGCTAAAACAAACTTGTCCTCCATTAAGTTGTGGGCATCTGATATTGTTTCCCAGAGGTGGGAGCGTAACTAAGTCAAGAGTGAAGAGTAACATGTAAAATAATAAATAATTACTGTATCTATCATCTAGCAAGGAATAGCACCCACAGTCTTTTTTCAGAAATAGTGAAAAAGGGTGATATAAACCCCTCCCAACAAAAAAGTAACAAAATATAGGGAAATCAAAAGACAGTGCTATAATTGCCTCAGAGCTTTCTCATACCTGGGTCCAATGAGAGGAGTAGAATACGCAATTAGGGAAACCAGCAATCTAACAATTAGACTTACAGTACACTTGCAATTGTAAAGGATTGATTTTGACTTAGAAAGTGTGACCAGCCTGGGGCAATCTCTAGGGAAAGAGCCAAGGGAAGAAACGCCCAGAAGCTCATTCTCAGTTTTCTGTCTGATCTCCTAGCAGAGTTCTCCCTACTGGCCCAAACCTGTCTAAGTGGAAGAGAAAGAACTATTTTGGTCCAGGTTGGGAAACCACTTGGATCGAAGATCAAGATGGAGGAGGGTGAGGATATGTTGAAGATTTCTGGAAAACTGACATTATGGAAGCTGAGGCATTTTGTGTAGTTTATAAATTATATGTTAAAAATGTGGTATGCCTGATATATGTATCTCAGTGAAAACTTAGAATCAAATGAGTATGTGTGTAGGCAGGAAACCTCCAGCATCTGTTAGACACCACTCCTACTAGGGAGGAAGTTGTCCACAATGAGTGCTGTTTGATCAAAGGAGGAGCCAGAGGTTTGGCTTTCATAAGCTCCTTACAATGAGGACTGTTACAGGAAGTAAGCATTGCTACCTAGATGCGTCCCTCTAAGTGTAAACTTTTACGACATAATTTAAAAACAGGAAAAAAAAATCAGTGCTACGTAGAAGCAATTTTTGGTCCAAACTTTCTGGCAGACCTAGGTATTTCAGAATCAGTACAGCCATGCCCAGCAGTGCTGGATCTCCACCATTGGAAATACGAGTGTCCAGGTCTATCTTCATGACTCTTGTGAGCTCTTCACAAGGTTAATTGAATGTATGCATTTGACATTGCTGTGCATCCTTCTGGCCTGACTGTTTAGCCCTGTGGGAGTTTCTGGATCCATCCTTCTGGTTACAATACTTACTATATAGCCATGCTTATTATTGTTTGATTTTCTTTACTACACATTGAATCCACATGAATGTTGCAGCGGGGATGAATGGCTGCCCCTAGAGCCTACGGTAGGGATCACAGTATATGCAATCCCGCCCCGGAAACCCATGGCATACAGTCTTTCAAACATACACTAACCCTGTTCCGAGTGCTCATTTTTTTGTTCACTTCTAAGTGTATTTCTTCTGGATGCAAATTTTAGATCGAGGAGTAATTTGGAAGTGCGTTCAGTGTAAGCTGAATTTAATATAATTTCAGTCATTTCTTGAGGAAGTAAAAGAGCAGACAGGGTTTTGTACTTGCAAATATAAAAAAGAAATACATAAAAAATGATACAGCAACATTGTGAATGAGTATTTAGCTATGAGACCCTTAGCTATATTGGACTTTTGATTGGAACTGAAGAATTCACTTAAAGATTACCTAAAGTTAATATATCTACCTCTCTCTCTCTCTCTCTCTCTCTCTCTCTCTCTCTCTCTCTCTATATATATATATATATATATATATATATATATATATATAATTTACTTATTTATATAGTTATAGACTGGGTCTGAAGTGTCCTTTAAATGTATTTGCAAGGTGATCGGATATTGTGGATTTAACTGGATCCAGGAGATTCATCCACTGGGCTTTCACGTGCTGCTTAGAGGCCATGCCTACTTGACGAGGGGAGAGCCCGATAACACACACGGAAGGGTGCGTACTCATTGCCGAGCCTCTTCCGGTGCTGTTTTCTGGTTGCCATAGGCTGAACAGCCACCCTGAGCATAGACGCTCCACGAACTGACTGAGACATCTCATCTGCCAACCTCATATACCCTTTCCTCCTTTAAGTTGCAGGTGTCAGGTATTGGGTCCCACTCATGAGAAAAATAAGCAGTGTGTGTGTGTGTGTGTGTGTGTGTGTGTGTGTGTGTGTGCATCTGCACAGGGTCACCCAGGTTGGGACATCCACTCTGGGAATTAAGCAATCTTTTGGTGATTTTTCTGTTGGAAGATATGGATGTTTCAGAAAGAGGCTGCTTGCTTCCCTTTCTGATGAAGGTGGTAGAGCATCACGTAGTTCTGAGAGACAGAAGTTGTGAGTTTTCACAGTGTTTCATCCCCTCCAGAGGAGTACTAGCAATAGATTCTCCAGCACAGAGTGTGCGGGGCTTGTTCCTGGCTGAGTGACCTGCAAGCTGTGTCCTGGCCCTGCTGCAGAAAGTACTAAGATTCATTCCCTTCTCTCATTTAATGCATGTATTTTTTTATAGCTTATGTATTTTAACTGGTACATACACATCTAAATATTATGCATATTAGTAGCATATCATGCTTGAATCATATTATTACACAGAGGTCACCAAAATTAGCAAAGGATATGTTGCTTTTCTCTATAATTCAGTTTGCATTTTACTAAAAATTAACTATTATGTATAACAGTTTATATGTAATTTCAAAACATAATTTCTATATTCCTAATTTGAGTTCTGTTTCTCTTATCATGTTGCCCTTTCAATCAATCTATCAATCTATCTATTTATAAATCCTTTCCCTGTTTAAGTTGTGGTTATTAGATATACAATAGTTAACCTACACATGTATACATACATCCTAGTATTTGCCATGTGTCTGAGTACATACAATTTCTATATCTTAATACATATAATTGGCATAATTTATGTATCATAAAACTTGCCTTTATGAATAATTTCATTTTAAAATATGGCCATGTTGTTAAAGATATATCAAATTATTTCATTTTAGCAACTAATTTCTGTTTCTATTACATGAATACGAATCCTTTTCTTGTAATAGTAGCCTGGGTTATTTTTCAGGCACACATAAAGTATAATTGCTTCATGAGAAGGTATGCTAATTTTTAGCTTCTCATTTCAATTCTTTATAGGAGCACTTACACTAATTTACATTTCGGCCATCTGTGCACCAAAGTTACTATTTCCTCACGATTTCTCTTCAACTGATATTTCAAATGTGATTTTTGTCGAATACAGAGAAGAATGAACTGATATCTCTTTGGGGATTTAAATTTTCATTTTCCTGATTACAGAAAGGTTAGTTTTATTTTGTACTATTACTACTTATTTGGGATTCTACTTCAGAAAATTGTTCATTTGCATCCAGGGAAGATGCCTCTGGTGCTGGTTATCCCCACCTGGCTGAAATCTGATTTCACAGGAGCAGGTTCAAAGGGCAGCTTCCTGCAAACTCATACACCAGCAGCCAGCATGGGGCTCTCTCTACTCAGGACCCTTCCCCAAGCTCAGAGGGGCCTGTTCACTGTGTCTCAAGCATCGCCCTGAAGTGCTTGCTAGCCCTCAGGGTCAATCCTCAAGCAGTCCAGTTTAGGATCAGTCCTGGAAACAGAATCCTACAGCTTACTGTTCTTTTTTACAGAAAAGAAAAGTAGGCTCTTTGTTTGCCTTTCAGAGGTCCCAGCAGTATAGAGCCTTTGTTTATAACATCAACCCACATAACAGACATCTGCATCGTGCCCCCTCACCCTGCGGCATCACTCCCTGTGTTTCCTGTTCTTCCTGCCTGGGATCACCTCCCAAATACATTGCTTCAGGGGAAACACAGCTAACAAAGCATCTTCATCTAAAACAGAGGCTTCTTTATCATCATCTTTTTTTTTCTTACAGGTAAAGTATGGCAAATACCTTCTAGTCAGTACCTTAGACATAAACTACTATTAACAATTTATGAAGAAAATTGTTTGCTATGTACATATAGTTTCTATCATATATACTGGATACACACACACATATGTGCCTATTGTATGTATGTCCTTTTAAGTACTATATTTGTGTTCTTTTAAGAGATTTTTTCCCACAGGTCCAGAAGAAATCTTTCTCTTTAATTTAATTTATTTATTTATTTTTCTGAGACAGAGTCTTGTTCTGTCATGAATTTACAATGGAGTCCATGCTGGCTTCAAACTCATGGCAATCCTGTTTCACAGTCCTCAGTGCTTGGGTTAGAGGCATAAAGCCTCTACACTCAGATTATGTGGTGCTGGGAATCGAACTCAGGGCGTTGAGCTTGTTAGGCAAGCACTTTAACCACTGTGCTATTCCTTCAGCCTGAAAATTTTCTCTTTTAGTATGTATTTAAGTAATTGGCATTATTTCTACATCTACTGTGATAGAGGTATCTCAAGCGTCATCTATCTGAAAAAGTTATCTAACATCCAGATGTTTCGGCTATCTTGGTATATTATCATAATTTTATATTTTTTAATAAGCTCATTAACTAGCCTGGGAAGATAGTTGTCTTTAGAATATTATTAAAGGAATGATTTAAGTCAGATAAAACAGAAAACATGGAAAGGTAGAAATAAAACTGATATATTTACTATTTCTTCAGAAACTTATATTGGGTCCAAATCATTTTACCAGCCCCAGGAGCTGATGCTGAAACAGTTCATTCTGTTCAAATTACAATATCTCTTCATCTGTCACTGTGCAGTTGGCAAATGCTACGTCTGCTTCTACCACAGAGTAGCATAGGAGAGGGAAGTTGAGTGTATCACCTGTTCAGTAGCCCCTTCACCTCCAGGTCTGGTAGAATGTCCCAGCATGCCTCTTTCTTCCCTATACCTTTCTTCTTGACTCAATGTTTTAGTTACTTATTCATTGCTGGAACAAAATACCTGAGATCCACAAGCTAAGGGAGGAAAAGATTTATTTAGGTCATAAATTCAGAAAGTCTCACACAGTTCATTCACGGGGCAACAGGCACTGGTGACGGCAAGCTGCGGAGGGTGGAGAGCTGCTCACCTCATTTCAGAGAGAAAATCAAGTGAAAGCCCAATCAAGTGGGAAGGAATGGGTTCCTAGAGACTCAGGCAAAGCGTGAGCTTTCGCAGAAAGAAGTGGTAAAAATATTTCTTCTTCTTTCCTTTATTTAATTCATATGGACAGCTGGTACTCCAACACCCAGGACAGGTGCCCTTCTCTCACTTGCTGGCCCACAACTCAACAACTCACACTTGAAAGCTCTGCCCTTGTTAATCCCCAATCTCAACAAGTTGACACAGTTCCTCCAGGTCAAACCCTGAGCATCTGATCCTGTAGCCAGGCCTTACTTCCCAATACTAGAAGATTCCATGGTTATCCCGCTATATCCAAATGCCTGAGGTTCTGGGGGGACACTCCATATCCAAACCCATAGCACCCACTTTATCAACAATCAAATATACCTCACGTCTAGAAGAAACTCACCACTGCCTCTCTGTTCACTAGATTCTCTGTCCTGTTTCCTTCCAATCATATTTTTGCAGAATTGTATCCTGTTTTTGTTTTTTTTTTTCCTGCAAGCTACGTTCAAACATATTTACCTTGGACTTTATACCTTGAAGGTGAACTTTCCAAGATATTCACTTCTGGTACCTGAATCTCAGATCTTCTCAGGATTATGATTTTCTCAGTATTAGTTACTCATTCATTTCTGGGACAAAATATCTGGCATTCACAATTTAAAGGAGAAAATATTTATTGAGCTCAAAGTTTCACATAGCCTGCTCAAGGGCAGCTGACAAAGGTAGAAGCCTATGGCAGAGGCTGGGGGTCTACTTAGCAGATTTCAGACAGAAATCAAGGCAAGTCTGGGGACCCAGACAAAGCTAGAGTTGTCCCAGGAAGAAGCTGTAACAGTTTCTTCATCCTTCCTTTAATTACTTCAAGCTGCCACTGGGGCACCACTCTAGGGTAGGTGGCCCTTTCTTACGTCCTGGTTCACAAGTCAACACACTTATCTAAAAGCTCTGCCTTGAGTAACCCCCATTTCAGCAAGTTGGCACTATCTTTCCAGGTCAATGCACCTGCCCCTAACAGGTAGGCTCTACCACCCAGTAGCACACATGAGGCTGTTGGGTAACACTCAAGATCCAAACTAGACCAATGCTCCTTCACATTCGTTTTCTTTAGTAGTACCTTGCACACTCCAGAATGGATCAGCATAATGATTAATTTTTATGCCAAAGAGTAGACAATTTGAAGAAATTTAGATTCATGTATCTGACGGGTCAAACTGGACTAAGCTTGAGTGAGGTCAGACAAAAAGGTCAGGCTGAAAATGGATCATTTTAGCCAACATAAGAAGGTTAAGTAACGATCTTTCAAAACACTGTTTTTATTTTATTTTCTTTCACTCCGCTACTTAACTCATCTTTCCCAAGGTCACCTGACTCCCCAAATGCTTACTGGTCTTTCTCTTAAGCCTTCTGGCTCACGTGGAAGGCCCACCGCGGGTGGGGAAAGCACCGCGCTCAAAGACTCCTCTAAGCTCTTGTCCTCACTAAAGTCTTCTCTGACTGTGTCAAAGAGTACCTAGTGCCACGAACTCTCGGCCTTTTCATAGATTCATTACATGCAACTTAATCACAGATTTCATTGTTCCTATTTTTCTATAAGCCTTGGGACTCTGATCTCTTTAAAAACAGCCTGTTCATCTTTGTATTTATTATGATGTTGTAATAAATAAATAAAAATATGCCCAGTAAGCAAAACATATGATTTTGGAGTTGATAATGGTGAAGGAAAGGTGTAACCAGATCAGGCACATGTGAAATCTGAGACTGAGATCTTCCATAATTACATCTGTGAAAATTTTAAGCAGTGAGTAAACTATCTACTTTTACTAAAATCTCTGGGTGAAAATGTTATTTTTAATTAAATTTGGCTGTTCTAAAATGTTATAAAATGAATACTCTTTTATCTCCTAAACCTATATGTAGTCTGTGATACTTTAAAGTCTGCATAGATCAATATATACCTTTACCATTTTTAAGTATTGGTTAAAATTTCTTCAATATTTGTGCTGATAGTCACATATAAATTAATTGGAACTCATTTCATAATTAATCCTAAAATATATACATGGTAGTTGCTGTTTG
The DNA here is from genome assembly GCA_004027205.1 of Ctenodactylus gundi. NCBI lineage: Eukaryota > Metazoa > Chordata > Mammalia > Rodentia > Ctenodactylidae > Ctenodactylus > Ctenodactylus gundi. The sequence goes on from PVKB01004552.1 coordinate 55,486, forward strand.
CAGTTTGCCTTAATAACTCTGGCGTGTATTTTAAAGGGTGCACTCCTATTTTCAGTTTGCTTTATTATCTCAGGGACAGGTGTGTATTTAACGTATGCGCTGTGGGTTGAGCTATGTGCCCCCAAGCATCCTATGTTAAAGCCTGAACCCCATTCTTTGAAAATCTGATCTCTCAAGAGGTTATTAAGAGGTTAAGTGCATTCAATAGGGATTAAATGATGCTTTATGAAAGGAAGAGAGGAGAAGACTGCCTGTCTGTCTTGGCATATTTTCTGTCTCCTTGTGTCTCTCAACAACCCCTCATATCAGTACACAGCTAGGAGGCAATAAACCTAAGTTAGCAACAGAGTCCTCCCTACAAAATAAACCTTACTAGAAATTTAAACATGGATGCTGCGGACAAGGCATGTGCAGGGCCCTCTGTATCTCCGGGTTGGGCTCCTGCCTAGATTGGGATACTCTAATACAGAAGATGACGTGCATCATTTAGGAAATTGTGCAATTTATTACCTCCTATTAATTTGACAAAATATACTGATATAGGTTTATTATTTTCTATTTTCACTTATTTTCTATTTACTACTTGTACTTAGATAAAAATTATCTAAAATTTTGTCTTTAACACCACAAATTCATTCTCTTGCAATTCTACACGTGGGAAATTTGAAAATGGGTTTTGAGTTTAGACAGAGCCTTACTCAGTCCAGAGTCTCCAGAGAGGAATGACTTCCTTCGTCCCCTACAGCTTCTACTCACTGCCAGCATTCCATGATTTCTTTCTTTTCTTCCATCGTCAAGTCAATAGCATCATCATCATCATCCTCCCTCCCTCCCTCTCTCTCTCTCTCTCTCTCTCTCTCTCTCTCTCACCACTTTCTCCTGCTTCCTTCAAGTGAAATTCCCTACTGGGTACAAAAATCTCCCATTTTAAAGTAAGTGTGTGATCGCATTTAGGGCCAACCCAGAATGTGTCTTTATTTCAATATCTACAACTTAATCACCTGTCACAAATCTTACATAATTCTGTGGACTCTCACTTAGGCATCTTCAAGAGTTCTTATTCAACCTAACACTATGTTTCAATGTATCCTTTAGGCATTGGACTAGAGAAGAAAATAAACCCATAAATAAACAAACCAAATGTACCACGAAAGAACTACGCCCATAAAATTCTATCCCCTAATTTGAAATAGATAAGAAACAAAGCTTAGAGACCACCTGTGACAGATTATTTTCCTATTTGTTGTAAATGTGGATTGACCTTCACTTTATTCGACCTTTGTGATCTCAGAGTCACTGCATATACTTCTAAGTAATATTTTTCAGGCATCCTGGGAAATATTGGCATTTTTAATTATCAAACTACCCAAACAAAGCTAAATTGATAGCCTTAACTCTATTAAAATTTCTGACAGACCCAAGTAACTATAATAATAAATTTCAAATATTCAAAAACTTCCAATGTTCTCTATAATTTTACATTGTTTTCAATTCGGTTTTGATAACAAAGTTGTTACTTAATTATAAAGTCAAGGATGAAATCTTACAGTGTAACTTTAATATGATTCATTGTGGCCATTTAAATCCTGGTATATGTTTGTGTCTTTCTTTCCTACAGGTAAAATAGCACATTCGTTCTCGTTAGAGGTAGGCAAATTTTTAAAAAGCTTTGGGACATCCATGCTTAGAATAAATCCATTACATTAGAAGTTCTGCATTTCATTAAAAACAACTTTACTTATGTAACTGTCTTAGTTACTTTCTTAATGTTATGACACAGTACCTAACATTCACAACTTTAGGGGGGAAAGATTTTATTTTTTTTTTTTTTTTTTTTTTTTTTTTTTAGTTCATAGTTTTAGAAAGCCACAGTGCATTCAGAGGTGGACAGCTGGAAAGTGGTGGAATTGCATGGCAGGGCTAAAGCCAGTACAGGGCCCGAGCAAGAGGTCCAGAGACAGAGATCCTCACAGCGTGGTGGATCAGACAGAAGTTTGGGAGGGAGGGTGGAACCAACAAATATTTATAGTTTAAGACCTAAGCATCTGCCCTTTTCCAGCCAAGTCACGCCTCCCAACCCTACACAGTCTCCGTAGGTACATGAGGCTTTAGCGGGGCACTCCAGATCCAAACCACCACAGTGACAAAATAAAATATAGTCAGCAGTAGAACACTAACTATGGTGACTATAAATCAGTAGATAATTTTATCTTGCCTGTTTCTCATCATTTCTCTTCCTTCTTTTTTACCTTAAATATAAGCTTATTTCATGAAATGTACATTTATTGTCTGTGAGCAAATTTCTGCTTATCTTAGTATGATCAAAAGTTTCAATCATGCCAGATTTGGTCATTTCAACTTACAGAAACACTCTGCTAGACATTGAAATTGTCAACCAAGTTAGTTTTCCTCTCATCATTGTTTCAGATTACTATAGGCTCACAATATTTAACAGTTACCTAATTTTGAAAAAAATTATTACACATGCAAATCATTTCTTTCTGTGGCTTACTTACTTTTATCTTGAGGATCTTGGGTATTACTGTGAAAATTGCTATTTTTAAGGAATCCATTGCATTCAAATAAATGCAACCCTATTTCCTCAAAGCAAAGAATCTCACAGAACCGTTTAATGAAATGTGTGATTGGTGCCTTGGCCACACTGTGTCCCTGGATTAGAACACCTTGGTTTCCCTCGCCTTAACTTCTTTGTTACCTGTGCATACCCTTTGCCATGCTCATACCAATTTACTACAGCGCGGCCAGACCTTTCAAAGGGTCCATATAACCAAAAGTAAAACTTGATTTTTAAAATTCTTCTCAAATAAGTAGCAAAGTAAAAATCTAAAATTTTCCTAGGTTAAAATCTTGAAAAAAAATATATAACAATTTTTAAAAAAATCCATGTAAAAATACTGTGAAATCTGAAAGTGAAGGAGATAAAGATGAGTGTTACATTCATACCACGCCCATCTTTTTATTACTGGCCTACGAGACTGAAAATGAAGGCGAGACGGCCAAGATGAGATGCCCGAGCTGACTGCATGCTGAGAGACGCAGTACTTGGCATATTTTATGCAACAAATCTTTTCCTAGTTGTACACTGAAGTAAATGAAGAAATCGGGGCAATGAATGTGACCCCGTGCTCTGAACCAAAGAAAGTGCAAAGAGAGGAAGGAGTTGGGAAATAGAGGAGACTTTGCTGCATTATGGATGGGAGGAAGAAAGCAGGTAAGAAGGACAGTTGGGAAATAAGGAAGAAGGAAGGAAGGAAGGAAGGAAGGAAGGAAGGAAGGAAGGAAGGAAGGAAGGAAGGGAGGGAGGGAGGGAGGGAAAGGAAAGGAAAGGAAAGGAAAGGAAAGGAAAGGAAAGGAAAGGAAAGGAAAGGAGGAAAATGGGAGAAAGTTTGGAAACTAATGTATTACAAATGATATAAAAAACCTCAGAAGATTACAAGATTGAGTTTTCTATAAGGCAAAAGACATTTAAATTCCACCTGCTCCTTTACTTAAAAGTTCATTTTCAAAATATATTTTTGATGCATAGTAACATTAATATCCTATAGAGAAAAAAATGCTCATGGCATAATTTGAATACTAAACTGTCAGAATCAGTGGGAGCATGTCTTTCTGTCTTCTACACTTTCTTTCTTTCTGTTTTCCTTGGGCATCACAAATATAAACCATCTGGTCCGCCAGCTGCCTGCTTCCCTCCTTATCCATGCCGAACGTGTAGGTGGAAGGCTTCCAAAATCCCAGACACTATTATCCATTTTGTTTACCACATCACATTATCATCTTCCCAGCATTTTAATAAATGATGCTGTTTTCTCAGATCGTCCTCAGTCATATCTGTAGGTATTGTTCTTTCTTTCTCCGACAAGATGACAGAGTTGGCCAGAAATCTGGAATGCTGCTTATTATGGCTTAGTTGTTCAAAAACTCCAACTATATGGAGTATGTTACATTTTAAACCAGTGCTGACTTAAATTATATTGTAGTATTCATCAACCTGTCTCTGCACTATTGTTTACTCTTCTAAACCCAGAACCATTTTAAGTCACTTACATGTACTTTAAAGAAGGTGCCAGATTTGGCTTAGGGTAGAGAGTATTTTTTTTCCTAACCCAGACCCCAGACTATTTCCAGACTTTTGGATAAAAAGACAAATACCTATGTGTGCCTGTGAGTGGGCTCAAATGTGTGTGTGTGTGTGTGTGTGTCTGTGTGTGTGTATGTGTATATGTGCATTCATGTGTGTATCTCTGTGCATCCATACAAGAGAATACCATTTCTACATGTACGGGGCATATCACAATTAAAGGTAAATGTAGCAGTGTAACCACAAGATATTAGAAAAGCATAGCAGTTAGCTTGTCATTAAAATGCTAGTATTACTTTTTTTAAAAAAAAAAGCTTCAGCTAAGCAATTTATCTGCAGTATGATAACTTGTCACAAGAGCCATTTAACACATCTCGCATAAAAATTCTAGTAATGAAGGAACTATTTTCTTAGAGTGGTTAGTTTAGGAAATTTTCTTATAAATCAAAAAACCACACCAACACACAGTAGCACTCACAACAGCAAAAGATCTTTTTCCCTTTGGAATTCCCCGTGGCCCACCTTAGCCTGTCAATGTCTGTGCTGGGCCCTTGGGCTTGCGACAGCCCCTTCATGTCCTTGGCTCCCAAAACAACATTCACTTTATGTTCTGTGTATCAGCATATTCAACTACTACTATTTTCTGCTGTTGTCCAGTGAGAACTTAATCCTGATTACAAAGGCATTGGTCCTTCTCTGGTTTTTCAGACATAGACAAAGGTTCAAGGAAGGAGGGTTGCATCTGATGTGAAAATAAGACCACAGCTGCCTTTGTCCCCAATGGCAAAGAAGATCAAATGAAATAGCGCACATAAAGAGAACGCTCTGAAATGACCAACAAATCACTGTTAAATTTTAAGTAATTCTATTAAAGATGGATTTAAAGATTTGTAAAATACCTTAGATTATAAACTAAAATTAAAAATTAATGTAGTCCTCACATTAAAAATGATTATTAAGGCATATTGTAACTAATATATATGAGCTATTTAGAATCTAACATCTGGAGACTTGTAGATGCAGAAAGAACATAACGCTAACAAGACAATGTTGCATTAGTGCAAAAACAGCTACAGAGAAACATCAGAACAAAACTGAGTGTGTGATGTGGACTCATGTATTTATGATCTCTTATTTTCAACAAAAGTGTGAAAAAGAAGCTAGTGGAGAAAACAAAGCATTTCCACAATTAAATCTTAAATATGAATGTTTTAGACACAAACAAAAGAGAATACCTTCCCAACAGTGTTTATAGATCAAAAAATCATAAAATAATAAAATGACAGAGTTTCATAAAATTAAAACTTTCTATCAAAACATTACCTTACAAAATTGAAAAGAATATATATATATATATATATATATATATATATATATACATAATATTAATAAATGTGCCAGTAAATTATCTGTATCCAGAATATATAGGAACTTCCACTACTAAATAAGAAAAAACAAGCAATCCAATCAACCATAATGCAAGGTTTGAATGTGAAATTTATGTAGGAACATCTATGAGTACTAGTAATCAAACAAAATTGTGTTCAACAGCATTGATAATCAAATAAATGAATGCTAAAGTCACATGAAATTAAATACAAACATCCATTTAAATGGCCAGAGTTCACAAAACAATGCCATGTGAAAACTGGGCAAAGCATAATGCCACAAAGATATGAAAACAGGAAGCAAATGAAGCCTTTATCATCACCTAAAAGCCTGAAGATAAAGAATAAAATTAGAAAAAATATATAGAAATAGAAACAAATTGAAATATAAATAGCGAAATGTAATTAAAATTCAAATTCTGTCAGTTATTACATCAAATTTAAAAGATCTGAATATATTATCGAATTGAAACATTAAATGTTAAACTTAAAATGATTTGAAAGAAAAGAATTAAAAAAGAGGAATCATAAAAGCATGCTTCTAATTCAACTAAAACATTTCTTGCATCAATAGAAGAAAGGTCCAAATCTATAGAGCTGGAGAGAAGAAAACCAGGTGTTATTGCCTAAAAAAATACCATATAAAATAATTTTACTATCAAGTTTACATGATTGATTAAGATTAAGGGTTATAAACATCAGTTTTTTTCATACTATGTGATAGAAAGTAAATGTAATTGAAAAATTAGATATATGACTGATCATATTGAAAGTGGAAAATAATGGAAAATCTTAATCTTAATGAAAAACTCTATTAAATCTTCAATCTAGTCAAGTCAGGTAAAAATTTACATTTATGGCACAAATTAAGTCGACCATCTAGAGAACCTCACACAAAGTAGACAAAAATACTACCTAAGGATATTTCCTAAATTTTTAATTTTAAGAAATTTTAGCATGTTATTACTTTATTTTCTAATTAACCAGAGTAGAAATTTATTAGAGTATTTTACTTGATTTTGCACATATAATATATACCTATACTTGTCTCTAAATATCTCACTTTCCTAAATGATAGAGTAGATTGTGTATTGCAAACCCCGCCCCCCCGCCCCCCCAGGCAGCTTTTGTTGTTATAAATATGTGCAAATCTCTATGAAAGTCAAGTAGAGCTGTGATAATGATGGATTCCTATTTCACAATCTTCTTTTGGAGAAAAGAAGATAAATTGTTCTTAGAATGTGTGTACTTAGAATTATTTTCTGTGCGTAAAAATTATTAGTGTAGGAGAATTGTTATTGTCTTACTTGAATATCAATTTAATTTACTAATTAATAAATTATCCTTAAATTCTAAACAATTATAAAGAAGAAAGAGATAAGATTTTTCAGTGGTCTTGTCTGGCTTCTTTTGTTTTTATGTATACCAGTGTAAAGAACCTTTACCTTCGTGTCTTAGTTACTCTTTCCATTACTAAGACAAAATATCTGACACCCACATTTTAAGAAATGAAAGATTTATGTTAGCTCATAGTTTCTGAAGGTTTTGGTCCATTCATAGGCAACCAGTAATTTAGAAGCACATGGCGGATGACCCGCTGAAGGAATAGCTACTCACGGTGTGAAGGGCAGAGCTAACATCCGCCCTTCCAGGTCATGTCCTAGTGATCTGACCCTTCTGAGCCAAGTCTCTGTGTTCCTCCTCCTTTGACCAAGCCTACCGCTTAAGAGCATATGACGCCACAGGTACTTCGCAACATCCAAAACATGAGGCTTTTGGGGAACAAGCCATATCCAAACCACAACATATAGTAAAAGTTTATGCCTTGGACATTGAGGACAGGCTGCTGTAGATCAAAAATTATTAGAACAGTCTCTTTAAATAGGTTATTTAACCTCTCTGTGTTTCTAGCCTATCAAACAGATGATAACCATTTACTCCTCACATTTCTAGAGGGCACTGAATGAGTTAACATAAGACAAGGCTTAAAGTAGTTCTTGGCACAAAGTAAATGGCAGCATGGTTTTTAATTTTTCATATTTACTACACAAAATAAATGATGTTTGGGTATATTTTGAAATGTGCAAGGAAAAATGTGTATTTAAAGCTCAATATTTATCTAAAACATCTTTGCTACTTGTATCACTTTAATATTTAAAGTCTCAAGATTTAGTTGTCTGCACAGCAAATTTAAAGCTCCTATGAAAGAAAAATAACATACCAATATTAAATTGGAAACAGTATTTTAATAAATAAAAAGCAAATGGCAAGGACCTCATTCAAGAATATGTAAAGTTCAGAAACCATCATAAATACCATAGAATAAACTGTATTTTAAATTTATCTTTAATTAAAGAGCATTGTAGTTTTACTTCTTCAAAATATTTTCATTGCCTTCATGCATAATTTTGGGGGATCTTAACAGGTTTTCTCAAACAGTGCTGAGATAAAATATATTTAGCGAAACAAAGACTAAGTATTTCTAGCAATATGTTCATGTAGATTTATGAAACTGAAGTCCAATGTAGTCATCATACCTCATGCTGAAAGACAAGTATATATGGGGAGATGATAATTAATGCCTCTGAACACTGATATTGACGGAAAATTTTAAGATTCCTTCACTACAGGAGACGTTGTGTGATGTTTCCCCTGAAATTCATTACAGCCAACTTCAAAGAGTTGAAGTACGGAAAAGATCAATGAACACTCTTTGAAAAGAGTTGGATTTCATTTTGCACAAAACAGAACAACAATGAAGTGTCAAGAGATATTTCAGAAAACACTCTGCTAATCCCTGTTACTGTCCATTCACAGATAGAAAGATTACCTGTGAGATCACGGGACAGATGGGTGTGATGGCATATGCCTGTCATCTCACCCTCTGTGAGGCTGAGACAGGAGGATCACAGGCTTGAGTCCAGTCTGGGTAATTTCACAATTCAAGAGCTCCTGTCTTAAAACTTAAAAGGTAAATATGCAAATAAAAGCAACTGTGTACATAGCTCAGTGTGGAGTGTGGAGGTTCTGGGTTCAATTCAGTAAAACACACACAACACACACACACAAATTTTAGCATTTCATATGCTTAGATCAGAGTATGATATGACTAAATAATATTAACATCCTTTTATGGCCTATAAATTTAATAGTTTATATTTCTATTTGTTTGTTTGTTTGTTTGAGTCAGGGTTTCACTCTGTAGCCCTGGATGGTCGTGAACTCACTATACATCCCAGGCTAGTCTCAAGGAGTCGTGGAAATCCCGACTGCTGGGATTACAGGCATATGCTACCATACCCAGCTTTATGTGGTTCTGGGGAACTAAACACAGGTACTTAGCGCTTGCAACGCAAGTACTATATCTACTGTGCCATTCCTCCAGCCCCTGATTTAATAATTTAAATAGTTGCATTATCTCACAGACCCAGTGACTATACCTGATTCTTGAAATATGCTATAAAATGAATAAAGCAAACATACAGTACACAAATATAACAGTATAGTAGGTGGTTTTTTTTCCGTACATTGTTACTTTAGCAATTTTATAATCCTGAATACACAAGTGCATCTCTTGACCACTTTCTTTTCATCATATGTTGGGATGAAATGGAAATATATTTGACATCTTTGTTATTGAACTATCAAGACTGTTATGGATTGGATCTGGAATGTCCTTTAAAAGCCTCATGTAGTTGAATGCCTGGAGTACGTACGGAACCAGGTACTGTTAGAAAGGGGGTCCTGGGAGGACTGGGCAGACCACCGGGGCTTGACACAAAAAGGGTGGATCAGTGGGACATGACCTGGAAAGAGATAGGCTAGCTCCACCTCTCCTCTCTCGTGGCTTCCTCTCTGTCATTCAGTAAACAACTTTCTTCTAACTAGGCCTCTGGCATGTGCTTCCACTGCTGCCAGCTGCCCAGGAATGGGTAGAAACCTTCTGAAACTGTGAGCTAAAATAAATCTTTTCTACCTTACAGTGTAGATGTTGGATGCGCTGTCCTAGCAACGAGAAAAAAAACAGACAAAGATCAGTAATAATAATAATAGTAGACTAAATAAGATGAGTCATTAGAACTTTGATTTAGACAACAGATAAAGCTTTTGCTTAATCCATTTTTTCCCTCCTGGTTATAATAGAAACACCCTTATTACATCTTCCTTTTTTCTGTTAATGAATTGTTAACATTGAAGAAAATAGTAAACTACCATTTTTCTTACCATTGATATTATTTTCATTATAAAACTGGAGCAAAATTGTTAGTGTAAATGCATAACTTGTTGAGAAGTTTAAAAGGTAAAGTAAAAACCATATAGTCATATTACACTATTTGTCACTGGTTTTCTGATATTCTTCTGTGTTTATTATTTCATGAATTTGGGTACTGAAGTGACCATTTAATAGTTACGTAAATCATTTCTAAATTATAAACACAATACCAGTGATTGGAAGTATTAGGAAACAAAATTGAAAATAACATTATTTTACAGTAGCATTAATTATACTGCACAAACACATTCACAATGAATACTTTAGTATTCATGGTTTTTATGTAATTTTTTCCAATTAGCTTTCATTGTTACAATTTTATAAGCAATGTCTTTTCTTAAAAATAATGTTTAAGTGTGATATAACTCATATTACTAATAAAATTTGCCAGTTCAAATTGCATAATCTAATGGTTATTAATATAATCGTAGATGTAGATTAATGATTTTATAATCAATTTTAGAAAATTCTCATCAAACATAAAAAGAAATATCAAAGTAATTAATATAAATTTCTTTCCTCCATCCACCAAAACATCCTCTCTCTTCTGCACAAGCGACTTATCTATTTTCTTTCTTTATATATTTGTGCACTCTAGGTAAGTTTTTAAAATATTCTTACTATTAATTTTAATTATATATTCTTTTACCAACAATTTAACACTTATCCTCTCTACTAAATGCCCACACTTCTGCAAGTCCACTCTCTTCTTGTCCTATTTAGAACTCTCTACTCTCCATTTCTCTGGGATTCACTGTTTAAAACTTCACATTTATACCAAACCATGCAGTATTTTTTACCTGTGTCTGGCAAATTTCAACTAAAACAGTGCTCGCTACGTCAATTCATGTGATAGCAAGTGACAAAATGTTCTCTTTAAAGACAAAATCATATTCCATGGTGTGCACATGTCATATGTTCTTAATGTATTCATCTGCTGAGGAACACTAAGATTGATTATATATGTTGGCTATTGGATGTAGCATTGCAATAAATACAGGTTTCAACATGACTGTTTGACAGACTTATTTCCTTCTCATTAGATATGTACCCAATGGGGGGATTTTTAAATCATATATAATGCTCTTTTAATATACGAGGCACCTGTATGCTATTTTCCATTCTACAAATACTAATTTGTGTTCCTACAGGGCTAAAGATTTCCTATTTCTCCACATTATCCCCAACATTCATATATTTCATCTTTTCAACTATAGCCATTATAACGAATGTGAGGTGATATCTCACTCTGGCTTTAATTTACATCTCCCTAATAGTGAATAACATCGAGAATATTTTCATATATCTTTTGGCCATTTGTAGACTATGTTTTTCAGATTTCCATCACTACGACTTATCTGAGATAAACAACTTAAGGAGGTAAGAGTTGCTTTGGCTCTTGGTGTCCTAAGTATCCATTTATAGTCTGGTAGGTCATTATTTTTTAGGCTTGTGGTGACACAAAAACATCATGGTAGAAGATGACAGTGCAAGAAAGCTGCCCACTATGTGGCAGCCAAAAAGGAGAGAGACAAGGAGATAAAGGTATGTTCCCACAAATCGCTCATTTGCACCATGTCTTACAACCTCCTAACCTGGAATCCACTCTCAGTAGCATCGGAAAATGGTGGATACATCAATGATTTATTCCTCTGATAAGTTAGAGCCCAAAAGATCCAATCACAAAAGTCCAATGTCCAAAAGCTGATGCATGTGAAGGCTTGTGGACCAAGCCTTCAACACATGAGCCCTCGAAGTATATTCCAGAACTATACAGTAACAATACGATTTTTTTTGAGGAATGTCTAAGTAAGCCATTTGCCTATTCTTTAAAGCTTCTGCTTTTAGGCTATTGAGTTGTTTTTTAGTAGTTTTACAGTCTTTATTCCAATATCAGATATGTACTCAGGAAATATTTTTCTCATTCTGACACTTTTTGCAGTGAATGTATCCTCTGTTGTGCAAATTTATTAATTCCTTGTAGTCCCACTTCTTCCTGTTTTGTTTTCTTTGTGTTTGTTTATATTTTGTTTTTTCTTTTGCTTTTGGAACAAAAAGATATTGCTCAAACTAATAATTTGAAGCATTTCTGCATTTTCTTTTACTAGTTTCAGGTCTTATTGTCAGGACTCCAGCGCCTTTTGCAATGACTTTTGTATATATGTGAAGAATGATGGTCTAATTTCATTCTTCTGGATGTGACACCCAGTTTGATCAATGCCACTTGTAAAATGACTGTTCTTTCCCCAATATATGTTATTGGCACCTGTGTCAACGGTGGCTTGATCTATGGGCTGCTTTGTTCCACTGCATACATTGGTCTCTATCTCTGATTTTATGTTAGTACTCTGCTCTTCTGATTACTATGGCTATTTGTATCTTTCAAATAGCTGAAGTTATTTTTCTACAAATTTAGAGTTGTCTACATAGAGAATCCAGCCTTTTGAAAAATGAAACACATTTAATGTGGGCAATACTTATTTCTTTTTCTTTCCTGATAACTCTGGCAAGGACTTTCACTATTGCTCTATTGAATTAAAGTAGTGAGAGTTGGTATCTTTGTCTTGTGCAAGGTCTTATAGGAATAGTTTTCAACTTTTCCATATTCACTATGTATGCCCTGGGTTTATTATATATGATGATATTTGTTGAGTTGAGCTGTCTTTCCTATCCATAATTTGTCTAAAGTTTTCACCATAAAGGAATGTTAAAATTTTGACATGATTCTGCATCTATTAAGTTAACATTGTAGTTTTATTTGTCTATTAATAGGATATACCACATTTTAGATTTGTATATGGTAACATTTCTTTGTGCCTCTGGGGTGAGCCCAACATGACAATGGTGAATGGGATCTTTTGTAAGTTACAGAATATTATTTGCCAGTATTTTGTTGAAGAATTTTGCATCCATGCCTATTAAAAATAGTGGTGTCTAATTTTCTTTGGTATTTTCATTTCCTTATTTGTTTTTGGTGTCAGGATAATACTGGAGTCTTCCGATGAGTATAGACTACTCTCCTCTTCAAACTATAGAAACAGTTCTTAAGTAATGCACATCAATGTCTCTTAAAATATTGATAGCAGTTCATAATAAAACCACCAGAACCTCAGCTTTTCTTTGATGTGAAGAATTTCCTTACCAATTCAAGCCTCTTGTTTATGATTGTTCTATTCAGCACTTCTATTTCTTTATACTCCTTCCTTTATTCATTACATATGTGACTACGGCACTCTGAATAGATACTAAAATGGTTTGAATTTCAGTGGCTTTGAAACCAAGCAAAAATATGATTTTGTTGTATTAAGCTCTTGAATAATGAAAAATAGACAAGCTGATAAGTAACTGCAATGTAAATGTTAGAAAATATGAACAAAAAGAAATCTTGATGGTTTATAAAAGCAATATAGTGAATATTATAATTTCTTCTTACCTGATTTCCTACTGTAATTCACAATTATGAAAAATTCATTTCAACACTAAAAAAGGATGAACAGTGCCATAATAAATATGGAAATTAAAGTATTTCTGGAGAAAAATAGCAAGTTAGAGTAGAAGGAAGGGAGGAACCAAAGAAAGGAAATGCAACAGAAGTTTTTAGAGATACCTAAAGAACTAGTCATCCTTCCCAAGAACCCAAAAAAGTTTCATGTTCAATATTAACCTGAGTCCATATACCAAACATCAAATTCATGAAGCTGTCACTTGAAAAATAGCAGACCACAAATGCTTTCTTCATCAGAAACACATCAGTCAGAAAACTAAGGACTTATTCCACAATAAACCAATAAGAAGAGAGTAAGTTGAAATAATTCACATGTTATTAGACTAGAGACTGAGTTATCAAATAATGGTTGAAAGGATTTTTTCACCATGGAATAAATAAAAATTAGGAGTATATTCGACAACATGATCAATTTTAAAAACACTTGAAGGGAAACGGCAGGGACAAGGAGTACTATAGTGTCCTAGTCAAATAAAAGTAGTGTTTGCTGAAAGCCACCCATAGAGAGATCACTTTGGGAGACACGATGGGGGTGAAAGAGCTTATTGGCATTTCCAGTAACACGGGCATGTATGTGGTTTTAACCCAGAACACAGACATTCTTTGGAACCATATGAAGTGACAGCCGGAGCCGGGGGAAGGGATAGCGAGGGGGTGGGAGGGTAGAAGATGGGTAGGGATTGTGAAGTCGATGTGATACATAGATGTATGAAACACCCAAATTCATTGTAAATACTATGTATTACATTTGTATATTAATAAAAGTACTGGGGAAAAATTCATTAGCTGTATTCATAAGATTTATATATTTTCCTAATATACTCAAATAAAAACACTATCTAGACCTAGGACTAGAACAAAATTGTGATGATTTTCAACAAAACGAAGGATATATCATCTAGTATAATTCTAGCTTGGAAGAACCTCTTCTTTATCAGATAGAACATCCACCCAGAAGTCTAAAAAGAAGATTAAAACGATTTGCATAATGAAAATGACAAAGAAGTAAAGTGATGGATAATAGAGTGAACATAAATACTCATACTTGCTAAACAATAAGCATAGTTTCTCAGAATATATGGAGACTTTCCAGAAATCAATGAGAAATGCAATAAATAGAACGGAATTAGGGAACTATATGGAAAAAGCAATGCAGAAGAAAATGCACGCAGATGTATTGTGACAGAAAAAATGTTAAAATAAGATATATTTTATACCAAAAAAAAACAGAATCTTCTCCAAAACACCCTGGGCTATCTTGCATATTTACCACAAAATGTTAAACTTAAAACTAAGTTCTTGAGTTCTACAAATTTTATAATTGTCTAAGGGATCCATGTAGTCTATGGATAATTGATAACACTAAGGTCAATATTTATTCAGACTTTGTTTTATGAGAGGAATACTTTTCATTTTATTAATTTATACCTTGCTTTTTATATATTGATCAATTGTGTCGATATTTTGCCTTATAACACACAGGTATGTCTTCACTATTTAACACCCTTTATTCCTGTTGGTGCTTACTGCTAGTTAATCATATTTTATGTGATCTGTAAATAATGATGACTGCGTGTCTTTGATTCTAATTCCTTTATTCATCTCTGTTTTTCTGTCTTTCAGTAAATCACTGAACAGTAATGGTGTCAAAGGACATCTTTGCCTTAATTCTAACAGGGAGTTTATCAAATGTTTTATATAAGTTTAAATAATTTTAATTCCTTTATCTTTAATTTATCAATATCTTGCCGGTAAGGATATCACATAGTTGGCTGAAGTGTAGCTCTGCAGTACAGTGCCTTATGATCCATGGTAGAGTATTTCTTAATATATTACCAGTATATAGGTAGAATATTACCTAATATATAATCTTTATAGCATATACTTGATAGTATATACCTAAGATATGTATTAGTTAATACTCTACCATGAATCTCAATAGTATAATATTTATTACACATACCTTACATGTATTCCTTTGACAGTTGAGAAAAATTATATTTGACATATCATGACATACATATGATCTATTTTTTATACTTTTTCTTAGATTAAGCATAAGCACGGAATGATACCTGTGTAATCAAATATTTAGTTGGTGCCCGAAACAAATGGTCTCATCTTGTAACATTCACCCACACAGTGCAGGTTATAGTGCTTCATAGAATGCGTTGTATGAGAAACATGACTCAGGTACAGGTAAAAATTAATAAATCTGTGAAGCATTGAAGAGTGAATGTAAAATTCCATTAAAAGAATAATTTAATTCACTATTTCTCAAGTTTCTGTATGTTGCAATATATGAATAGAAATTAATAGGTAGGAATTTTTCTGGGGAAGCAAAATCACCTACATACAATAAGGTTTTTAAAGAACACTGTGATAAATTAGTTTGAATATGACACTTGCTCATCCCATTGTTAGAGTTGCCACTTTCTTCTTTGTAAGAGAAGTATGCCCTGTCAGCTCATCTATAAGAATAAATATTTGCTATCATAGACCAAAATGTTTAATGAGGCAGATTCATTTGTTTGCAAACAATGAATCATATCTAGTACAAAGAGGTGAAATGAGCGCTATTACCTTAGTATGTATAGTTAAAACAAGATAAAGAATTTAAAAATTCACTGAATAGCCTCCCAGGGTATAAAGCCTGTTTAATACCTCCAAATTATCCAAAACAAAGACATGGTAGATTTTTCTTTAAATACAGAATTGTATTTTCACATGACTTCAAAATGTCCTTTACATGTGAACCTCAAAGAGCTAGTTTGATTTCTTTTTGTTGAAAAAATGCAGAATTTCCTCACTTTGACTTGACTTACAGAATATTCATAGTAGAATATCGAAATCAAAGGAAATCCTAAGGTTATAATTGACAAACTTGAGAAGAAATATTTCTTCAAATATTACAAGTTTATCATAGAGATTGACAGGTTTGATCTAAAAAAAAGTTTGACAGAGGCATCCCAATTGTAAAATAATTTATAATCATTACTAAGTGGTCAATAATGCCAGACCTTAAAATACAATATTTTGTCTTAACTTTATTTTTTATTTTATTTCAGTGCTGGGATCCGAGCTTAGCGTCTTAAATGCAAAGCAGTAGCTCCAGAACCAAATGAAACCCAGGCCTGAATTCAATTATACCACTGGCCTGCAGGGCTACAAGAGGGCTGTTATCTTAGCAGAAAATGAAGACAATCAGGCCAGATGCAGTATTATTTCCGTTCACGTGAGACTACTTTTCTAATTCTGTTTTTTTTTTTCAGTTTAAATTTCATCTAAGTTATTTAAATAATGTCAATTAAAAATGGACTGTTAATTTAAATATATTGCTTGGTAAAAAATTAATATATGTGAGGTCCTCTCTTTAGGATTTGATTCTTAACACTTTCAAACAAATAAACCACTAATCAAAAAACTATTATCTTACATAACAGTCATAACATCTAAAATATATATATTGAAATTATAATGTGTAACATATGCAATGTGTTTAATATTATATATTCTGCTTTTATTCTAATGGACCCATTTTTAGGTACCATATTTTAGTCAACAACAACAAAGACAAAAACAAAACTATCTTTATACCTTTACTTCTTTTATAAAACAATGATATGTTAGTAAAATTGAATGTTTGGTCCAACCTATGACTCTGGTTTTTGGTATGACAGCTAACCATTTTTGGTAATGTAAAAATTATCATAGCAAATAATATTAATTGACCTTCCCAAACAATATTATACAATTTTATGTTAAGTCAAGTCATTTTTTTAAAATGTTATCATACTTAAAAAAGAATAAAAATATCCACAGGATTAAAAAACAAAACAACTCTATGTAACTCAATAAATGCCCACTTTGAAAAATGAAACAGATTTGCAATAGTGATTAATGTGCTTTACAAACTGCAAGTAAAAGTAAAATTTCCACTATCTTAAAAATAAACTGCCCCGAATTGACAGCAAAGTGTTCAGCGATGAGACATTTGAAGTATATGCAGTAAGCAGCGTGAGTAAAGACAGCAAGCCCACAATATTACCTCTACGTGGCATTGTTGAATGGCATCAGCCACGAAAATGATAAATATGCTAATTATTGGAAAATAAGTCAAAAACTGGTGCTATTACATATGGTGTTATTAGCTAATAGCAAATTCCATAAAAATCTACAAATTATCCAATTAAAAAGAAAAGATTAACAAGATAGTTCAGCAGTACTTAGCAAGACTCATACAGGAGTTCTCAACAAAAGCCAACCATAATTCAAGAAAACAAATCATACCATGAAGAGAGAGAGGGAGAGAGAGAGAGAGTGTGTGTTCTGGTTTGAACCCACAGCATCGTTAGGTAGTGCTAAACCATGGACCAACATTTGGAAGCAGAATCTAGCAAAGTTTCTCAGTATCCCCTGGAAATTTTTATACTCTTGGCCTCTTAAAAAGAGAGAAATAACGTCATATGTCACAATTCCTGGATAGAGAAAATAACAAAGTAGTTTCAGTTCAATTATATTTAAACACACACATACAGATGGGCACATTTTGGTGCTGCTGGGGATTGAACTCAGGGCCTTCATTAATCATACATATATATAATATTCATGTGTGTGTTTGTACATTTGTACTAGAGATTGGCTCTTGCTAAGTTCCTAAATTGCCTAAAGTGGGCAAAAACCTCTGATCCTCCTGTCTCAACTTCCAGAGTACTAAGAGTGCAGACGTGTTCCACCTTGCCCAGATTTAAACTCATATTTCTTAAAAACACTTTTACAAAAGCTAAAATAGAAGTCAAAAACTGGGAGAAGTTAGACAAGTAATGAATGAGAGAGTAGATATGATTTTTATTTTAGGGAGTATTCTGATTCAGTGATGAGCATAAAGTTTCAGCTGCACAAGATGAACAACTTCAAGAAATCCACTGTATGATATTTTGCCTATAGTTAGCAATACTGTCTTGTACATTAAAAATATTGGGCCACTTTAAGTTTTCTAGGAGTAAAAACACTGAGGTATAATGTATAAGAATGTAAATATTTAAGTGAAAAATCAATATGACCGTATTTTTATATAAAATATATGGTTTTGTTTTTCATGGAGAATGCAAATAGAGATTATTTAAGCATACAGACATACTCAGAAAACGATCTGTATTCAGATAAATATTTAAGGCGTTACTATTATAAAATTTGTGTTCCCACCATTTACTAGGGGAGAGAATTTAAGGCTCTCCACACTTTATTTTATAATTTTATATAACCTAGTAGTGTTTCAATAAGCAACAAAATGAAAAACAAATAAACCAACAATAAGCAAAAGTAACCATTTTAACAAGCAATAAGTAAAAGAATACAAATGATCAAATAAAAAATTAGACAGAAAATATCTTAAAAATACACTGCCCGAAATTGAGAGCAAAGCTTTCAGCGATGAGGCATTTGGAGCATCTCCATTAGGCAGCACGAGGAAAGCAGCAAGCCCACAGCACTACCTCGACACTACCTCTTTGCTCTACAGAAGAGAGTACAGGAGTCCAGTGGCCAACGTTTTCTGTTCGTTTGTTTGTTTTTGGTTTATTTTTGAAAGAAAGACATGTAATGGGCCACACTGAAAATATACAGGGACCAGGGACTTATATTAGTAGTTACAACACTTTCTGTGAGAACAAGGCCCTGAGTTCGATTCCCCAGTATCACATAAACCAGTTATGGTGGCACATGCCTGTAATTTCAGCACTCAGAAGGCCAAGGGGAGGAGTTGTACCATGAGTCTGAGACCAGCCTGGACTACGCACTGAGACCTTGTTTAAAAAAAAAATACATACGGTTAATTTATTTAAGTACTAAAATTTTCTTATATATTCTAAGATTTTTTTCTCTTGTCTTTAGCCAAAGAATACAAATTATAATCACATAGGATACCACCTCATAGACAAAAAATTATCCAAGGTAACAAAGCCTCTTAATTAATTGGCAAAACAAGGTAGGATGATAAAATATCGTGACAGAACTGTAGACTATATTTGTGAGAACTGTCAAAATTGCTAATGGATACAACTTAACAATATTTACTTAAGTCGGTGTAAAAATAAAACAACTAAAAATGAGCAATGCATGTTTTATTCATATAGAGAAAAAATGAGAGAGAGAGAGAGAGAGAGAGCACTGTAAAATACAAGTGCGAGAGGAAGGAGTACAAGTACAAGGAAGGAGTCTAGGTGCTCATGGATGAATCTCTCAGAGGTAATATGATTTGAGAATGAAAGTCATGTGAATATTCATACTGCATGACAGTGAGCACATATGGCATAAGGACAAAATTTGTCAGAGATTCTGAAGATGAAGTCATCAGAAATATTGAATTCAGTAGATCTACTGTCACTGCATGATAAGAAAATTGATGGGCTCAGGGCTAAGCTGATCCATATTTTCAATTATATTGAAAAATATTGGTTAATTCTTGAGTATCTATGTTCTTAGGTTAGTTCCTTTTCATACGCATTTTACATAGTGATACACGACCAAATTTTGAATATGTTCCAGCATATTTGTTATGTAGAGTATTATAAAATAAAAATAGCATGTTGCATGCTATTTTAAATATTAAAGAAATTATTTAAAACCTTTGGTTCTGAGTACATAATGTAACAGAGAAAACCAAAATGACGGAAGACTGACTCTACTTATAATGGGGAAGAATATTTTGTCACAAGACTAATAGAAGTTCTATTTCAGCTAAAATGAGACAAGTGAGAATGACATAAATTAGATAATTGAATTAATTTAAATGCATAGACTACTAGAAAAGAGAGAATGTCATTGATCAAATCTGAGTATTTTTCTCTAGATTGGTGACACTGGATATCTGTGGAATGTCCTTCCTCAAGGAGTCTCTACTCAAGACCTTAGATGATTGACACTTATCTATTTTAAGATCCCAGGTTTGCAGCTTCCCATGCAATGAGACAGGAAGTGAAGAAGGATGGTGCATGAGAGACTGGTCAGGAGGGAGGCTGCACAGCTCCGGGTCAGTGCATTCAGCCTGTCTCTATGCCATTGTGCCCACTGTGTTTAATGAGCTCTGGAGCTAACGCAGAATAGGGAGATGTTAGAGAGCAAGTGAGAGTGGAAGTCACGGAAGAGTGAAAGTCAACGGCGCAGCCTGCGGAACATTTACACTGTGAGTGACAGGAGGGATGGAGACTCCAGGGAGAAATTTAAGAAATGAAAATGGAAGTTTGGAAAAGAGTTGGGAGTTTAAAACAATGAAACACTAAACCTTCTGGAAGACAAAGTAGGCAAATTTCTAAAAGACATGGGGATAGGCAAAGATTTTCTTGACAAGACACCAAGAGCAAAAGAAATTACCCCCATTATCAACAAATAGGATCTTGTCAAATTAAAAAGTTTCTGCACAGCAAAGGAAAATGTCAACATTGAAAACAAAGAACCAACAGACTGGGAAAAAATATTCACCACCCATACCTCAGATAAGAAACTCATAACTAGAATACATAGGGAGCTAAAGAAAATTAAGCCCGCCAAAATAAAGGATCCTATTGAAAAATGGGCAAATGAAATGAGGAGGCAGTTCACTCAGGAAGAAGAACAAAGAGCCAATAGATACATGAAAAGATGCTCAACATCTCTAGCCATAAGAGAAATGCAAATCAATACAATGCTAAGATACCATCTCATTCCAGAGAGAATGAGTTACAGCAACAAATCAAATAGCAATCAATGCTGGCGAGGCTGTGGGGAGAAAGGAACCCTCCTGCACTGCTGGTGGGAGTGTAAATTTGTTCCACCACTCTGGAAAGCAGTATGGAGAGCTCTCAAAAGACTAGAAATAAATATCCCCTTTGATCTGGCGACACCCCTCCTGGGAATATATCCAAAAGAGGCCAAAACAACATACAACAGAGATATATGTATACCCATGTTCATAGCAGCACAACTAACGATAGCTAGAACATGGAAGTCACCAAAATACTCATCAACAGACCAGTGGAAACACAAACTGTAAGGTCCAACAGCGTGGAGGCTTTTGCAGGCAAATGGAAGAAACTTGAGAACATCATGCTTAGTGAAGTGAGTCAGAAGCAGAAGGTGAAACATCGGATGGTCTCTCTGATATGAGAGACCTAGACCACAACTATCTCATGGAACTTTCAATGAAAGACAAAGCGGAAGAGGGGGATGGGGGGGGTTGAAGGGAGGGAAGGGAGGGTAGGGGGAGAGACAAAAGGAGAGCGGGAAAGCCCTTGTCACTTTGATAAGAAATGTATGTACACAAAATGCTCAACTCCATTGTAAACCTTAAATTCTGCACTTGTACATATCAATAAAATGGGGGGGGGGGGAGGAATGTAACTATAAATAAAGAAAGACGACTGCCAAAAAAATAAAAATAAAACAATGTCTTTACAAGAGTGGCCAAAAATGCAAGAAAAATATTCCTGGAGGGGATGGGGAAGGCTGTGTCTCTCCAAGGATGTTACCTGCTCTCTCTGCTGCTTGGCTGCCGTGTGGTGTAAAGCTTTCCACCACCTTGTGGCTTCTATATGAGAACAACTGACCACGTGTGGACTGAGACATCTGAGACTGTGAGCTAAAATAAGCCTGTCACATATTGTGTCCTACTGATGAAAACGAGGCAAGAGAAGAGAGAAAGGATAAAAGGGGACAGATGAGAGAAATTAGATGTGGACTGCACGAGCAATACTGACCCAGCCATATGTGCATTTTCTTTTTCCTTCCTTTTTAACCACAGACAGGATAAACTCTGAGCAGTTCTGAAAGACTTCATGTGGTGGGATCAGACACACAGTAGGTGCTTCTGTTAAGTACCACGCAACAGAAAGGCAGCCGGCAGAATGCACTGCAGTGTGTCCTCACTCACATTATTCACTGTGTCTAGGACGATGTGGAATCTATCTCTTCCCCGTGGTTAAAATGGCCATGAATCCTAACGGTTTCAAGACATCATGACGGTGCAGCTAAAAATATTCATAAAAAGGAACTTCCAGAGCGCTTCAGAAAGTGGCAGAAACAAAGGGATAAATTTGTGGGTGATTTAGAGCAATATTTCTTTTACAGTATCTATTTAAAATTTTGAGCATTCATCATATTTTGATCACACCTTGCATATAGATTTTTTTTTTGGGGGGGGGGGGAGGCCTGCTGTTTGACTGACAGCTGGGGACTTGTGCTGCTTTCTGCGGCTGTGCCGGCATTCATTCCTAGCTGTGAAGGTGTTCAGATAAGACTTCTCAGGAGGTGATGTCTCAAGCAATGGGGACCATGAACATTCATGGCTCTCTTTCAACTCCAGGATAAATCAGAGGTTGCCAAAGTGCCTCCAAAGTGTGTATCCTTGGAATACGAGAAGACACAGAAAAGAAGGAAGCTACTCTTTGGACAGCTTTCAGTGAACCACTCGGGTTTCTGAATTCTTCCGACATATAGAAACTTCGCTTCCTGGGTCCTGAGGTTTCCACAAAGTTATTGAGGTTTCTGTTCATGTCTGTTAAATAGTATTTTTGTGATGGGGGATAAACGTCTTGGTTATTTATTCCACAGTCTCCCTAATGCTAACCTCCTTTTCAATTTATAAAAGCGTGATTCCTGGTTCAGCTTTTGTTATTCATATTTTAATACTTTCTCCACAATTATTACTTTTATTGGTATATGTGACACATAATTATATTTATTACAAAGTACTTACAGTATCAATTCTGAATCAGGTTTGCACCATTCACAAATAGTTATTGTATCTTTTAGGTTTTGCCTATTATTCATTTAAAATTATGTTTAAATGAAAAATTTAAAAAGAAAAAAAATACATGCAGAAGCATACCTTGGAATAGACCAATCTGTACACTGTACTTTTGACAGTGGTTTAGGCATAGGCATTTACACCTTTGAACACACTGTGTAAACATCATAGTTTTCACAGTCTCTCTCCTTTTCCTAAAGATCTTACTAACAGCAAGTGCTATAAGTGTGGCATCTGTTGGATTAAAAAAAAAAATGTGCATGTTACAACAGTCTGTACCTGTTCATCAAAACTACAGGATGGAAAAAGGAATTTGCATAATTAGAAACTAATTAGCTTTTATGTTAAACTACTGGAATGGGAAGTCCCGACAGGGAATAAAAAGAACATCTTGCTTTATAAACATTTTCTGAAAATGTTTGCTTGTTTTTTGTTTTGTTTTGTTTTTCCCATGCAGTACTGGGGATTAAGCCAAGGACCTTTTTCCTGAGCTATATACACAGCTTTTATTTTTTAAATTTTGAGAGAGGGTCTCCTAAGTCACAAAGTCTCCTAGACAGGGCCCACCCTTTCAATTCTCCTCCCTCAGCTTCTCAGAATACTAGATTTGCAGTCCTTAGCCACTAAGCCTGGCTCATTACTTTTAAATAATCATATTTTAATCAAAAAGCAAGTATAATGGAAGAATTAAAGCCTTTATTATCTCGTTTGATTAATTGTGAATTTTATGAACTTCACATGTGTTTGGATGAGCTCTAATAGATAACCATGACTGTCTAGGAATCAACTGCCATCAATATCTTCATCACCAGCCGTTTATGCTTTCCCTGAACTACACCTTTTCTCCCCATGGAATTTTCCCTGCAATGACTTAACTAGTGATCTCAAACAGATGTTTCATCATTCTTTAATGTCGTTCATCTTTAACCTTTCTAAGATATCGACAAATGAGACAAAAAAAATCTGGGTATAAGGAGCAACTTAGATCTATGTTTGAACTGCAGCTATTTGATGCATTTTATTAACTCGTGTTCACACTGACACTCCCTGATAGTGGCTTTGTTTTTGGAGGTCGGTGCATGCACCTAGCACATCTTAACTACTTTTCTGTCCTCTTGAAGGGGGTGATGAGGCTGAAATACAGCTTTTTCAAAATATAATAGATGAGGCATTCCTCTCTTTGAGATATGCATGACAGCATACGAAAAAGTCCTCTTCTTTTGTTTTGGTTTACTCTTTGGGAAAGTTGGAAACTTAAAATATTAATATCTGGAATTGTTTCCCACTGTGTACTGCAGGGTTGTAACAGTCTTGCAGTTCTGTCTTGACGAAACTTCAAGTTTATATATACTGAAAATAATTCTCACCTCTAATCGGATCAGTAGTCTCTAGTTTTACTGATTGACTATACACCTCCTGCTGTGTGTCGGTCACTTAACACCAAGAAATAATAAATACTAAAGATGAAAATGCTATTTAATCTGTTTTTACCATTATTTACTGTGTGGGCATATCAAGCTATTGCTTCCATATGTAACCCATCACCACGTGTTTATATGAAACTTTTCCTGGGTCAATGTGACCAAATGTCTACTCACTGTCAGATAGGATACAGACCAAAGCAATGATTCTATTAAAGTCCATCCCGATGAATCAATGAATTAATTGGGGTTAACGACAAGAATATGTGTGACAGGTTAACACAGCAACATGGGTGAGAGATTACTTATAATAGCAAGATGAGGGGTGACTTACAGGAATTTGGATGAGAGGTCAGTATAGAAACAAGGGTGAGGGATTAAAAGAGGAGCCCAGATGTCCTCAAGGAAATCACATCACCTAAAACCCCACACCAGCATAGGTGATGACTCGTAGAAATGCATGCTTCCTTTGTGTTACTACAGGAGCCAGAGTTCTTCCTTCTATCTGGTACCTTGTGTCCCATTAATATATACAATTGCTACACGTCCCAGAAGAATCTGTCTAAATTAGACAATCTATGTTTTCCAAGCATCAACCATGCTTCATACACAATCACCAAGAGAAATTATAAGAATGACACCAAAATATGAAAGCGCTTATTATTGTTCTATAAAATCACTAAAAACTGGAACTTTGGCTATCTGGCAAGCTCCAAGATATCAATGCCTCAATTTCTTTCACCGTATCTGTCATTGAACTGCACAGTTGCTACTGTCTAGAATGTCTCACGGTTAGCTGTTTTCCTTCCTAGTTTCATCCATCACTTCTATGTTTCAAACAGAAAGAGAAAAGAGAAATTTAAAAAGGGTCATGGAAAAATAACTATGTCTCTTCACAGAGCTTTCTTGGAAAGCTGAGTCAGTGATTGTCTATGTCGCCTACTGCTCTTAACAACCTTCAAATAAAGCCGGGAAACGAGGCATGTAGCTGGCTCGAATTCATGGTTCTGATCACAGAGAACTCAGAAAAACAATGGATATTTGTAGGTACTCTGTGTCTCCATGACTAAGAAACAAACTCTGTTCTCCAAGATCCAAGTGTTTGAGGATTTATAACTACATCTACACTTATACCGTGTTACATATTGTAGTGAAAACAACTCTATTTGTGTTCAGAAATTATGCACAGCACAACTTCAGGGATAAAGGCAGTAGAGAAGGGACCTGTTAAATTAGACTAGTATGGAAACAGTACTTGAGGAGTTTGGCTTTACACAAATATATAATTATATGTAGTAATTTCAAATTTGTATGATTCATTCAAATAAAAAATAAAGACACAATGACTATCATTTTCATTCCAGTTGTATTTTTTTATCATTGAAAAAACAAAGATGACATGTAGGTGTTTGAGTTGAAAAGGAGATAGAAATAACACATTATAATGAGAAGGTAATTTGAAAATTTAAATAATTTTATAGACAATGGATTTTAGATGTGTCTTATCACTATTAATGATTAGATATTTGGAGTAAAAAATAAAAATGTGTTGCCATAAAATTTTCCTGGAGAGACTTCAACAAATATCTATTCAACCTGGGTAGGGCACAGCTTACAAACTAAAATAACAACTGTACCAAGGTCCAACTTGGTGGACCAAAGAGTTTGCTGATGTTACTTACAGGAAGGAGCCTTAGTGACTCAAAGACAGCCACATTACCAAAAAGCCCACCCCAGCTAATGTCCAAATATTTTCTACTGACATATCTTTACATACAAGAAGCAACATAAATGCAGTCACACAAATTTCCTATTATTGAGAAAACTCACAGCTACCATCAAATATGTTCATTGAGTAGATCAACTTTTGTAATGGACTTTCAAATAAATTTGAAGACTCTTCATTACTGATTTTTTTGCAGAAAAACATGCGAAATCACAATCTCTCTCTCTCTCTCTCTCTCTCTCTCTCTCTCTCTCTCTCTTTCACACACACACACACACACACACACACACACACACACACACACACACTATATGGATATTTTCTGTCCCACAAAGGCTCTTTCCAGCTCAGCATTGTGTCTTCTAACTTCTGATCTGCTAACCCATAGTGAGTGCACACACTGAGCAGTGAAACCAAGAACTGGTTTTGCTTTTAATTATCTGTCTTTTTTTATTTATTCTTCCAAGAGATAGCCAGTCTGGCGGCTCCCTGTAGGTCTTTCTGTAGTCATTAAGCATTTCAAAGAGCAGGTGGTTTATATTAAAAGTTCAATAGGGCATAACTATTTCTCTTCATCTTCAGTGATAAAATAATTCACACTTGTTCAGGAGTTATATGAGACACCATTGCGTTGAAGAGCATGAGAAATTAATGAGTTTGAAGGCAATTGAAGTATATTTTCAAAGAGTAAAAGTAATGAACTAGACATGCAGTGTTTATTTTCTGCTCCAAAGGCATTGTAATTGCACAATATATTGGCCTGGAAAGAAATAAAACCATATTCCATTGACTCTCAGGACAACAAACATTCTGACCTCCAGACCAGAGCAATTGATGGAGCAGGCCTTAACAAGAATTCAAACATCACCTGGAAGAAGACCTATGGTGTCACATCTTCAAATAACTTTAATCTTAGGCCTAGAATGTTAAAAATGTGTTATGGACAGATTTATAAGAAAAAAGAATGTCTTCAGAAACAGCTCTTAAAGGCATTGATTTTTGGGAGCATATGCAATGAGAGTGCTCCACTAGAACAGGAAAATATTTATTTGGCTTCTCCAGAAAATAATATTTTTTAATTAAAGTTCACTAAGAATACTCATTCTCTAAGAATATGAAAATTTTAAATATCATAAGAAAAGCAGCAAAATGTCTAATTTTCTTCGGGATTTTGGAGACAGTTGATTTTATAGTTTCTAACAAGAATTAAGCCTGATTACTTTATACTAACCCCTTGAACTAGTCTACTGATTTTCAGAATGTAGTTAATAGCTTATGTCTAATAAAGTGAATACAATACTCAAAGCCCTTGTTATTGTTAAAAATAATTGTGTATCTTTGGTCTGTGCACACCCATGTTTTGACAGATTCTTCTACAGGCAATTATTAATTGTTTCTCTATAGGCACGGAGGCACTAATTGCTTTAAGGTTTGAAAAATGTCCATGCCTTTTTTCCACCTTAAAATTTATTGATAAAATGATAAGTAAAATTTGGTAAACTAGTCGTGATTTTCATATTTTTGCTCCATTTAGTTTCAAAATAAGTCTCATGTTAATGGCTTCTTCATTCTTTTAAGTTCATCGATAAGTTTCAGAATGGTTTAAAGTTAAAAGATATTCAATAGGACATGCAAAGTTTTCATAGAAAACATCAATTCATTTCTCAGTTTTTTTTCTATGAGCATTTTCATTAGGGATATTTGTTACAGTTCAGAGAACAATATAAATACATTATTAATAAAAACACACATAGCTTATACTAGGGTTTTCTGTGCTGTATATATGAACTTTCTAACCCTACAGCATATGTATTAGCCAGCACAGTTTTACTGCCCTCAAAAATCTCTGTAGCCTCCCTCTTTCTCCACTTTCAGCCATTCATCTTCTACTTGTCTCTGTAATTTTGCCTTTTCCCAAAATATCACATAGTTGGGATCAGCTCTACTTCTTTCACGTGCCAATAAGCAATCAAATTCTTCCAGATTTTCAAGTGGCTTGTTAAATCATGTGTTTACCACTAAAAGAATTTCCACAGGATGGATGTACGCTATTTGCCGGTGAGTCTTTGGAAGGTCATTGTGGCTACTTCCTAGTGTTTTGCAGTTTTTAATAAAATTTAGGCAAATACAGTGTGCGCGTTCTCCTGTGTATGGGCATTTTCAATCATGTCAGTAAGTATCTGAAAATACATTTGTCAGACTGTAAAGAGAAAGTTTGTTTAGTGTCATAAGAAAGGGCTGAATCATCTTGCAAAGTGACTCACTTCATTGCATTACCTCCAAAACAGAATGAGGGTTCATTATGGTCCAATTCATTTCAGGATTTGGTGTGGACAACGTAATGGATTTCGGCTACTCCCCAGTTCTCAAGGCAGTAGTAGCATTTTGTTTTAATTTGCTCTTTTTTCTATTGACACACGGCACTGAGCATGCTTATTCACCATCTGTGCATGGGTTTTGTTTGTATTTCTGCACAAAACTATTATCCATGGTTTTTAGCTGTGTAGCTTCCTTATTCAAGAATTATGTATCATAAATTCGATGGAGAGGTACAGTACAACAGTAATGACCTTTATTCCTAATTGATTTCCAAGGTTAACTTTATCTTTCTTTCTTCTTTTTACTTCCCACAGAGTATTTGGTTAAAGAATAAACTGCAATGGGTTTTATATTGTTATGCAAATGTGCAACTCAGTTCCGAATCTTAAAATTTCTTCAGAATATTTAGTAGACAAAGTCATTCTTAATAGGTCTTGCAGAACAAAGACACTAATTCTTGGAAATTTCTAGTGTGGGAAAATATCTTTTCTCACTCATGACTAGGATGTTGCCTATGATGCCTTGGTGAGTGCCGGCTTTAAGTGACAAAATAAGATATGTACTTATTTTCAGTGATCATCTATGAAATTCAGCTCAAATGATGCTTAATAAATACTTGATAGTATAAAAATGTAGGGTCACAGAAAAAAAGTCAGATGGGTAGGTCTATATTGTTCTTAATTTTATATAAAATAACTTTTCATGCAGTCTTTTTATTTTTTTCAAAAATATCTGTTATTATTTTTATGATGTATCATCTGTTTAATCACCAGTATAGTCATGATTAATTTGCTCCTTAATAGAGGGGCTGAGGCGTTTATCTGAATTACTGTCTACCTGGAATACATAACAAATAATATCTGCTCAATAAAGAAAACGGTAATGTTGGCTTACAACATATTCTTACTTTTAGTGTACTTAAATACTTTTTCTGCCTTAAGAACTTGTAGAGTCTATACATATATCCATTTGAAGTTAAAAAACAAAAAAGGTTACCTTACAACATCCTGGGGTTAAGACTAAGCAGTCAATATAGCTGAAAAAGTCATTTGGAAAGATAAATTTGGTGGGGGAATCACTGGAGTCTATACATTTGGTGCCATTTCTTTCAGGCTAGACATATGAGTTCTACAAAACAGTCTCTTTAGTTGACATTATCTTATTTATAAAGGGCAATGTGTTTTTAAATGACTCCAAAAGTCCTATTTAGTTCAAGGTTTCTATGAATCCCGAATGATGGCATCCCAAAGGTATTAGGAAAGTGTAAGAGAAGAACATAGATTTTAGAAGAGAAGATATGGTTAATTAAAAACTTACAATTTATCAGTTATCATTGTGTGTGCTCTAAATATTGTCCGTATTGCCCGTATTGTAAAGTCCCTAAAACTATAAAGCAGATGTTTTGTTTTGTGTCCATTGCTTAAATAAGGCAACTTAAGAATAAAGAAATGATGTACCTAATGTGTTACCGAAACTAAAAGAGACAGCTGTGACTTGCACCCACACATTTTAAATAAAACGACATGCTTTATATGCTGAAGTTCTAAGGTGTTAAACACACAAGTCAAGTTTCAGGTTGTTTGATTTCTTCTTCTTCTATGATTTATGCTGCAGGTATTCACCAGCTTAATAAGACTTCTGAGAGTGGTGCAGTGTTCACCTGGTGGCTTCTATATTGAAGCTGTGGTGTTTTATCTGAGATTAGCTCAGATATATTTAATAGTGGTTCTTCTGATCAAACCTATGTATTTATAAAAACATCACCTGCACCCAGCCTATAAGGATAAATCTAAATGTGGTAAGATGCAGATTGCTAGATCCCAACCTAAAAGCAATAAATCATGATATGCTTAACAGAGACCAGAAATGAACACTTTCCAGTCACCTTTTCATGTACTAAAGCTTGATTATAGCTGCTAAAGAGAAAACAAATAATTCTTTGATATTATTAGTTGATTTAGACAATCTAACAATAGTTTCTTGTAGAAAAATATCAAAATATAAAAATTGCAGTCATCCTATTGGCCAACAATGTGATGTTCTTTTTGGTCACCCATCCATGCAGTCATTCAAAACTCAGTGTTGACGCTTTACCATGTGCCAGGTCTTACATCAGAAGTGGAGATAGAAATTCAGACTCCACGGAGTTTACTTCAATATGAAAAAAGGAAAGAAGCAAACTAACCTGTTTTAGAGAAAAGGCACAGCTGAAGGGATGAGAGTCCTCCACTACTGAGCTCAGAGGCTGTGTTAAATTCATTCTTGTAGCAGATCAGCGCCTGCACTGCCAACTTTTCAATTGTCTGCAACGTGATTTTCACCAATGCACTTCATCCAAATATGATATTGACTCCGGTAATTGGAGACAATAGAAGAAATCCATTGCTGAATTATATATATTTTAACATCAGGTCTTAAGCAAATTAGTTTTACTTGTAATATAAATGTAGTTACACATATCCTATCTATTTCCAAAAATAATTTATTATGCCATACAATCTAAAAACTGTGAATGAATGGATAATGAAAGCAAACATGTTTAATATACTTATATTAATAATAGTATTAATATTAATAAGCAATGAAACACATTCTTCAAGTTCTGGATGTTGGCTTCATACTAGCCAATCACACCCTGTGTTCAGAATTATCAGGCCCCCAATCCAAGGACGTGGGTCTTCCAACATATTTTAATATTTCTACTGCTATTGCTTTGCTATTGATATTAAGCTTTATATTTGTTTAATTAATACATTTCAATATCAACATGAAATGTTAAAAAATAGTTAATGTTATTCATGTCACACAGCTTTCCCTGAATTGATATACATGTTATGATGGTAATATCCTCTTACCTTGTTAAATCTAGGGTTGATGTTAATGTAAGCAGGGAGGAAAGTCTTCTCATAATGAAGGTATTTCGTGTCAAGGACAATATGCAAAGCACTCCTTTTAAGTGGGGTGCTATCACTTATAACAGCTAGAACCTTTGCTTTATGTAAGTGTTATAAACAAAAGTGAGTGCAGAGCTGAAGTGGTACCATATGACCATACTGAAAATAAAAAATAGTTAATATCTACTCAATATGAGCACTTTGAAAAATAAACATTCAGAGTCTATTTTAACAATCGCTCCTTCTCGTATCCATGGCAATAAACTATAGCAAGTGATATAACAACTTTAGATTTGGCATTAGGAAGAAGATAGCGGGAGGGCCAACAGAAGCTCTGAGAATCTATTAAGAGTCAAATCTAGGTGCTGCTGCATGGTCTCTCATCAAAGAACAGTGCCTTTGGAATAAATTGAGGGAGCACAGCCTTGATGTTTTTATTTATAGATGAAATTCTTCTCGACTCTATTCCCTGAGCTCTTTGCGATATCTTGAACTTGTTTCACTTTCTTTTCACTCATGCAGTTCTGTGTGGTTTGGCTTTGTGCGAATTTTCCTCTTTCTCTCCTGTGAGCCTGCTGAATTTAACACAGCCTCTGAGTGGTTGATTGACAAGACCTCACTCTAGGGATGGAAGAATACCTCTGGGTGGGCCCCTGCAAACCCATACAGGAACATAGTAAGCTTTACATTCTCTCTTAATACTTGAAGAAAATCCGTTATCAGTTCTATTCTAGCATTATTTTCAGTTTGTCCAGGAGCCACAGGTTTTGTGTGTTAAGTCAAGGTCTACCATCCTCACTGCTAAAACAGTCCTCTGTGTAATATGCGAATTTATAGTGATTTTGATCATTTTCTGTAGGTGAATTGATGTTACAAAGAATTTAATTTGAAGATGTTTTTAAAGGAAGGGGAGTATTATGAGGAATAAAATTTTAAGTCAAAATTTCTACTTAAGAGGTAGCAACAATTGTGGAATTCTGATATTAGTTGACCACTAATGAATTATTACTGTTTTAATGACAACTTCAATCCTCCTTCATGGACTGTGAGTTTTGGGCAGTTAATTACATGAAACTGGCAAAGTCTGAGTCTGTTTCTCCTCGTGTTCTCTCAGCATCTTAGGCTGACAGACATGGCAGTTCCTCCAGGTGCTCGTGTACATCCAACAGATCAACAAAGTCACTGTCCTTTATTAAACGCTAGATAAATACTTTTCAGGGCATGATGCGAACCACTTCTCCGGAAATCCAGCTCCACAAATAAATATATCTTTCTGTTCTAAAGTGACATTTCAGTATGTGATTCTAAGCAACAGTTTATATAAGAGATCTAATGTACTTTTTGATACTTTTTAAAGGTCATACAACTAAGATTTGGGGGAAAAGTTTTTTTTAAATTAAAAGATTCTTTGAATAGACACATCAAGTAAAAAGCTCAGCTCCCCCCTGCCCTCGCCCTCAACACCAAGGATGAAGTCCTGGTCACTGAGACTGTTTTTAGGGTTTTTTTGTTTTTTGTTTTTTGTTTTTTTGAGACTGAGTCTCACCAAATTGCTAACTTACCCCGGCTAGGCATGAGCTTTGCAATCCTCTTGCCTCAGCCTCCTACCAGCTACTACATTTTAGGAAAAACAAAAAACAAAAACATTAATTGCCTTGTCAGTGCCTTTTAAGTAGCCAGGAAAAAAAAAAAGGATGTGAATAGTGAAAATAGTTTTGTTTTTTTGTTGTTGTCGGGTTTTTTTGTTGTTCTTGTTGGGTTTTTTTGTTTTGTTTTGTTTTGTTTTGTTTTGTTTTTGAGACAGGGTCTTGCTCTGCAGCCCAAGCTAGTCCTGAACTCACTATGGAGGCCAGGCTGGCCTTGGACTCATGGCAATAATCCTGCTTCAGTCTCCTGAGGGCTGGGATTACAGGCATGTGGCACCACACCCAGTTTATGCGGTGCTGGGGAACCAAACCTAGGGCCTCCTGCTTGCAAGGTAAGTGCTTTAACTGCTGTACCATTCTTTTCATTGTGTGTTCTGGGTAATGCTCTATGTTCCTTCCAGGGAGTGAAAAAAAGAGAGAGAGAATTGTTCCTTGGTGGGGTAACTTCCTTATCTGATGACACACAAAGCAGAGTGTTCCAAGCTTATTTCTTCATCTGAATGTTGCCCTCCACTCATACTCTGAAATTCAATCCTCAAGACGAATGTAAATTTCAATGTGAGACTAGAGCACTTTCACATTCAACTGTTTTCTGCATGGAAGATCATATATTTCAGGGAATGATAGTGACTGAGTTTTTGATCCCATCAGATTTATTAATTTCTCATTACATCATTCTCAATTCCTGCTATATTGCTCTATAGTCTTAATATTCTTCTTTATCCTCTTGATTCTCCTTCTAGTTTTGTGTACAACCCTCGCTTAAACGTTTGTGCCAATTTTGTGTACGGTAACAGATAACTGGGACTCTTGGTACGGTGTATACCCAGAGCATCCCTCCATACCTATAAGTTTATTTGGCGGATTCTTGCAGCACTTCGTCTGAGAGCTATCTGTGGCTGAAAGGATGTATTCTACTGAAAACACAGGGCATTGATGGAGTTCCAGACTATCAACATCTTTTGGAGTTATCCCAATCTCCAGTAACCAGGCTCAGCAAGTACAAAGTGCAGTCGCTCTTCCCTTTAGGATGGAAGGGACAGGATGGATCAGCCTGAAGACATGTTTTCGTCCACATAGCTATGAAGTGGTATGCATATGTTATCTGTTCGTCACCTGCTCTCAATCGACTTTCTTTCCTTTTCTGTTTCACTTCTTTTGTTCTGGAGCAGTGGTTCATGAGATTACTTCTCTACCAAACCACTGACACATAAAAATGTTTATTCACAATCTGCTTTTTGAATTACTCTACCACAAAGAGTCACATCACCTAACTCTTTAAGGTTCAATTCATTTGTTATTAAAACAGAGATGACATGTTTAAACTACAGAATGTTGAGGAGTATTATCTAAAGCAAATCACATACCTCATATTGCATAATAAATATTTTGTTCACAAGTATTATTATTTCACTAACATATCCTACTTTAAATGTCTAATTATTACAATTCATCTGTATATTGAATCTGGGCTATTCTTTTTAACATGATACTTTTGCCATTTCTCCCTTGATGTTAATTCCCCAAAAGCATAAATTATTAGATTGTGAATGAAATGTGTCCCAAGCACATGATCAATTTTTTGTGTTCAGTAGTACTTCAGCATTATAGGATATCAACTGTTATGGACATTTAAGATTAAAAAAAAATAAAACAACACATGAATGAACCTAGTTATAGCTTATCTTGAAAGAAAGTAACAACAAAAAGTCAAGACTGAATCTGAATTCATTGATGTTATTGGGAGGTACTTCCTTTGGGTGGAATATGGAGTCTGCTGTTATCAGGTTTTATTCATGCTAACACTTGCTTTGTTAGTTTTCTTCAGAACTGTTAAGAATAAAGTGAAATGTTTCTCTGTAATTATGACTTATATAGAAAAAGGGAAAACAGAGCAAATGACTGAAAATGCTAAGTTTTAGACAAATATGTTAAATTTGCTAATTTGTGGAAATTAATGCCTCCTTATTTTTAATTTGAGAAGTATACACTTCTTCACCAGATCACAGAAGTTTGTGAACCCAATATTGAGAGAGAAAATTCTGCTATAAGTTATGGATCAGGGAATTCAGATTCTAGAGTAGATAAATCATTTTAGTCTATAGCTCCTACACTTTAACCTACAAAGTGCTTGAAGGAGTCTGCTTGCGTGTGTGTGTGTGTGTGTGTGTGTGTGTGTGCATGCGCACGTGTGCGTGCCTATGTTTCCTACTCTCAAACCTAGATGCTAGGCAAGTGTTGCACACTTATCTTGACCCCATACAGCTTCCAAGTTTTTAAAAAATCTAATTGTACATTTTATTTTCCTAAGGAAAAAATTGATAAAAATGATTCACCTCACTGTCCAGAAAACAGGCAGAATGTGGAGAGTAGACTTGAAGTCATTGGTATGAATGGCATGAGGACTACAAAAAGAAACAAACCCATATTAAGAGCAATAAATTGCTGGAAACTGCCTAAAGCTCTGTATGATATTGATAAGTTGTGAGCCACCTGCGTGTGGACCCCGTGTGATGAAATCGCTATCTGTAGCCTGTGGACAAAGCCCCTGTACGATCGATAACCAGAACCCCACCATCGATAACCAGAACCCCTGTCCATCTGCGTGTGGATCCCGATACAATCACTATCCTTAGCTTGCGGGCATAAAAATAGTATATAAATCGTCCTGGTCCTAAGCTCAGGGTTGAGGTAGGAGTCACAGACTCTGAATGCAGGATATGCGTCTTGCTCCTCGTCCCCAGCCTCCTTGCTTCCCGAGTGTGAGACTCCACCTCCTCGGGTCCCCAGAGCGAAACCCCCTGGAGAAGGAGTGACTGTCCAGCTGGGTAGCTATCAGCGGGTCCTGATCCAGCCACAGACTGGCGAGCCCTGGACAAGCTCATACACGGGTCGGCTGTGTCGCCGGTAGCCAAGAACACGTCGCATGGGGAGCATAAGGGACCCAGGACGGGAATAGTTTTAAGAGGAAGAACAACGCTTGCTTTCCCGTTTAATTAATTAATTGATCGATTTATCATGGTTTGATTTGTGAATTGGATTGAGTGGTTGTTGTGTGACTAAAGAACATTTCCAAGGTAAATTCATCTGCCTCTGTCCCATCTGTCTCCTCTCACAGAGTGCTCGCGACACTCACATTTTTTTCAAGATGATGATCAACTAATCTAATCTTATAAAAATTTTTCCCCTTTGTACACATTTTTAACCTATTAGTTCAGGTCAATTTTAAAGTACTAGAAAAACGAGATCTCAAAACGTAGTGGCTTACTGATGATATAGCATTATTTTCCTCTTTTATGTGTTTCGAATAATTGGACCGGGATGAGAATCTCAACTGTACATAGTCATTCAATAATAACTGTCCTTGCACTGTCCTTCTCTACCATGCTGGGAGGATTTTTCCTCATTGTCATTCAAGTCAGTTTTGGATGTCTAGGTAACAGACAAAGAAAGGGAGGCTGTGCAGGAGTCCACGTCCAAAATTATGACACAGAATGGAGAGATATGAAACAGAATGTATACATATGTGTGGCATGCTTTTTTGACATTACCATAAATTAGTAACTAAAACTCGATGTTTAAAAGTTCATAGGAATTATACAGTTTTGTTTTCCAGCCTATTGTTAACTACTTCACAACAATAAATGCATATTTGTCTCAAATATGATTAAACAAACTAGGTTATTCTCAACTATTGGATCTTATGGTGTTGGGTGAACAGAGTAACATGTTTACAATTTCCTGCTGGCTAAAATGGGTCTGTCTGCTTAAAAGAAAGGCATAGACAAAGAAATTATCCCGATTATTAAGAAATGGGATCTTGTCAAATTAAAATTTCTGCACAGCAAAGGAAACTATCAACATTGTGAAAAGAGAACCAACAAAGTGGGAAAATAAATTCACCACCAACATCTCATATAGGAAACTCATAACTAGAATATACAGGGAGCTGAAGAAAAGTAAGCCCACCAAAATAAATGATCCTATTGAAAAGTGGGCAAATGAAATGAAGAGGCAGTTCACTCATGAAGTTCAAATGGCCAATAGATACATGAAAAAATGTTCCACATCCCTAGCCATAAGAGAGATGCAAATCAAAACAACGCTAAGATACTATCTCACTCCAGAGAGAATGGCCTATATCAACAAGTCAAACAGCAATCAGTGCTGGCCTGGCTGTGGGGAGAAAGGAACCCTCCTGCACTACTGGTGGGAGTGTAAATTCATACAACCCCTTTGGAGAGCAATATGGAGATCTCTCAAAATACTAGAAATAAATGTCCCCTTTGATTCAGCAACACCCCTCCTGGGAATATATCCAAAAGAGATCAAAACAACACACAACAGAGATAATTTTATACCCATGTTCATAGCAGCACAACTAACAATAGCTAAAATATAAAAGTCACCAAAATACCCATCAACAGACCAGTGGATACACAATTGTAGTATTTATACACAATGGAATACTATGCATCAATAAAGTCCAACAATGTGGAGGCTTTTACAGGCAAATGGAAGAAACTTGAGAACATCATGTTTAGTAAAGTGAGTCAGAAGCAGAAGGTGAAATATTGCATGGTCTCTCTGATATGAGAGTCCCAGAGCACAACTCCTATGGAACTTAAAATGAAAAACAAAGTGAAACAGGGGGTCGGGTAGGGGAGGAGGGAGGGAGGGGAGGGAAGGAGGAGGGACAAAAGGAGAACAGGAAAGCCCTTGTCACCTTGACAAGATACATATGTGCATAAAAGGCTCAAGTCCATTGTAAACTTTAAATTTTGCACATATACATATCAATAAAATCGGGGAAAAACAGAGTGAACCAGGGGGGTAGGGCGGGGAGATTGGGAGGGGTAGGTAGGGGGAGGGACAAAAGGAGAGTGGGAAAGTCCTGGTCACCTTGACAAGATATGCAGGTGCACAAAATGCTCAACTTCATTGTAAACCTTAAATTTTGTGCTTATACATATCAATAAAATGGGAGGGGGAAGATGGTAAAGGAATGTCACCGATATGATAAATAGGTCAATTGTCTCAGCCTGAACTCTCTCTCCTTGTCCAGGATGTTGGATGGGCCTTGATACTATGATAACAGCAGGACTAAAGACAGGGTCACTTAGGTGCAAATTCAAGCTCTCACTCTGGTATTTTATTTGAAAAACAAATAACATCAGACACCAACCAATAAACCACAGACACAAAAACTCCTTTGCTCACCATTTAAAAAAAAAAAAAACTCTCATTATATGCTCTTTCAGATAGAGGCCAGACCCCTTGCAGAGAGCTGCCCTAGGGAGGAAAACACGTGGTTTGTCACTGAGGGAGGGGAAAAAAAAAAAAAAAAAAAACCTCTTGCCAGCAGGCAGAGAAACTGCAGCTGTCAAAGTCAGAAATTGGGAAAAGAGGAAGGAATCCAGCTGATAACCACATAAAGACTTGGGAAGTGGACTTTTTCTCCATCTTAATCAGTGCCTTGTTCCAGCCCTCTATGGAACTCTGAATCAGATAACCCAACAGATACATCTGGACAGATCACTGACTCAAAGAAATTGAGACATCATTATTATTTCATAAAGCCCTAGAATCTTGAAGCAGCTGATTACCCAGAACTGAATGGACTAATGAAACATCTGTAAATATTATACTTCATAAAAAGAATGCAATACAATAAATACATTGTTTTCAAAAGTGGCTGGCCAGTGGCTGCAGTAAGTAAAAAACGCTGATGTGTGTAAACAAAAAGTTTTTCCCATTGATGAGTAATTCTTAAAGAGTGACAAATCTGAGTGTATCAATAAACAGAAATGTTACCTTGTGCTCCTAAAGAAAAAATGAGA
Organism: Ctenodactylus gundi; assembly: GCA_004027205.1. Taxonomy (NCBI): domain Eukaryota; kingdom Metazoa; phylum Chordata; class Mammalia; order Rodentia; family Ctenodactylidae; genus Ctenodactylus; species Ctenodactylus gundi. The sequence continues at coordinate 94,381 of PVKB01004552.1, forward strand.
GAAGAATTAAAAATTGAGAAAAATGTGTTAAAGAACTGAAGGCCTTATAGCACGCGTTGTTCACGTTCAAAATTCCCAGCAACTAAATTCTATTGGATCAATTTGGTTACCTCTTAAACTGCTCAAAACTTAAAATCTACAGAAAATCTAATTCCTTACACTTAATAAATACTAAAACAACCCCAAAATAGTGTTTTTTTAAAAAAAAGTAAATAACAGTCTTCAGTGTAGAGTTATTATACAGAGCAAAAAGCAACAGTGAAACAGAATAGGAAGCTCATAATTGCCCTTCTTCCCAGAGATGGTTAAATCAATGAAGGCAGCACCTTTCAGAGTGAAATGTTGTGTCAGTATTAAATAATGAGTTATAATGTAGCTAGGTCATTGCAAAAACACTCAGTTCCAGAACTGTAATTCAAAGTATCATGTGATATGTCATAAAAGGCCCAAAACTACCACAAAGAAAACAAGCTTCATGTCTGAATAGAATACATTTTTTCTTAGCCATTTAGATAATACTATATCTATAAAATTCTTCCTCTGCCCTTTGAAGGCCCATATTATCTCTTGGGATAAATAGGGGAGAAAATGAGTAAAGAAAAGGAGTTTCACAAAACACTGTTCTGCTACATCAATACAAAATGTGAAATACATTTTTAAAACTTTATTGAACACAATTCACCTAACATTTGAATGCTTTTCTTTTTAAACAAAATTGGTACTTTATAGTAATTCTCTGGTGAGACAACGTTTCTGGTATTTTATACAGAGAGAATTCTGCAAACGCAGTGACACTGAAAACTGTTAGAATGGGTGCAGGGATTTAATTTTGACAAGTGATTCGACTCATTTATAGCATTAAAGAGTTGTGATAATCTCAAAAGAACTAGAAAAAATTTTCCACAAGGCTTGTGCATTTTCTTCTACATAACTGCATAACAGAAAATGAAATATTAGTGTCTTATCTACAAATTTAACAAAAAGGCTAAGAAATAGGAAAATTTAATATTATTTTTTTCCACATAGAAGAATAAAATGGAGCATTTAAATAATTATACATGTAACACTGAAACACAGAGAACATGTCTATTTCTCATTATAAATGCAATACACATGTGTGTGTGTATATATATATATATATACACACACATATATATATATACACATACTATATATATATATATATATGTAACTATGTATATATACATAAATATAATAGATGTATGTGCATGTTATGCAAGTAGAAGGGAGCTTTGTTCTAGAACTAACCTTATTGTGTCATCTATTGAAATCTACGCTGTCACTTAGCAAATATTTTTGAGGTTTCATGAATTATCAAATTAAACCTAACCTCTTATTTTCTAACTGGAATTTGCTTGTTTTTAAAAGTAAAATATTGGTCTTTTGACCATTGTGCAGTGACCTTTAATACTGACAATTATAAAGACAAGATATTAAATAGAGGAAAAAAGATTCACTTTGCTATTTTATCTAAAATACTGTTTTGTTAAATTAAAGCAACTCCAGTATTTAAAAATAAATATACTTTTTTCACTAATATAATAATGAAAACTTTTTAATACAATATTTTTAGATAAATGTGAAAGGTTCCCATTTTGGAGAATGTGCTGTGTCATAAGGGAGAAAAGCTAAGAGCAATATATGCGAGATGGATGTATATGTGTATTTATCTCACGAGTACTGGAATAAAAGGAATAAAAATTAAAGGAATAAAAATGATTTTGCATAAGCTAATCATTTTAGGTTTTAATAGTGATATAATTCTGGCTATCAATGCTGTAGTTACATGGTTACATTGCAGAAAAAAATTGTTAATGAAAACTACTATTTCAGATAAATGAATCCACTATTTTCTGAAATTTATTATATATCTATTATGAAATTAACCATCATGGAGTAACTTAAATCTGTTTATACTCCTTTCTTTGCTTATAGTATTTTACTACAGCAGCATCATATTTCATTGAGAGAAAAAAACATAAAAATTATTTCACACCAAATAACTGTGATTGTGCTCTTTAATTATGCAATCATTGAAAGAATTAAAGACAGACTACATTATTTTAAAATAATTAGAAAAGGGCTGGAGAAAGGAAATGGTAAAAAGTTGAACTTTTCACTTAAAATTTGATATTAAAGACCACGTCAGGATTGGGCAGAATACCAGTGGTATAAATAGTCAAAAATACATTCAAATAGGCTCTGGTCAACCAGATCTAGAGCTCCTCAACATTTTTTGCCGATTGTTTGTAACAGAGTCATTCTCAGGAGGGAGCTGAGCTCTGAAAAGCCAGTGTGGCTTTCTTTCATCTTATAATAGAAAATTCATGTTTTGGCTTCCATTCTCTCTTGCTCAAAACTCTCCCCGACAATAACACAGAATAATATTCTCTTTTGTATGTTTCTTGTTCCCAGAGAGACAAACATATTTAGAATCATACCGGCATTAACCTATAATGCTGCTAGCACTGCAGAGAGATACTTCTCAACGCTCTGTGGTCATCCTGAATAAACTCTGGGCACAAAACTAGGATGTGTCTTCTTTACTCTCTAGCCATTCTTCACTATGGGTCTTGTGAAAGAAGGACATTGGGTAGCTCCTGATAAATAAAGATAATGCATGTTTTTCAAAGGGTATGCAATTTTTTTTAGAAAAAAAAATGATAATTTTTCTAGCACTAGAGTTTTTTGCAAGCTAGTTTTAAATAAAAGACAGATGACTTTTAAACAATGCATCCAACGTCAACGTCTTGCAGCATTAGAAAAAAATAACATTCTTAGATTTTGTCTAATTCATAATGTTTATAACATTAAGAAACAGAAACGTGATTATGGGAGATTTTTTTAATGTACATGGAGAGCACATGGCTTGTTGTCGACAATTGTAAGGATGTATAATTGAAAACAAAAGAGAAAATCCCAACCCAGGAAAGCACCATACTAAGGTAGAAAAGAATTTTTAAAAATGATTAAAGTGTTGTACCAGTTTACCAATTTCTAACTTTATAAGACCAACATAGGTGATTATATCACTGGGGCATTGTACATATCAGTGAATTATTCCAATTACTTTCATGGCTGAAAGTGCTGGGAAAAGGTGAAGCTCACTAGGAGGTGGGTCACTGGGACGGGTCACTGGGGTGTGCCTTTAGAAGGTCCACCTCTTGACAGACTTTTCTGACAACTTCTACTTTCAGGCCATTATAATTACAATATCTTTGCTCCACCACACCTTTGTGCCTGGTTTCTTCCTTGGATTCAGCTCATCACTGACTAAACCCTCCAAAACCATTAGCTAAATAAAACTTGTCTTAAGTTGAGGTGTAAAGTATTTGGTACCAGCCACAGAAAAACTAACACAAGCATTTAATCACAAGGTAATGTGTTCACAGAAAACACATCATCATTTGTGTAAAGACTGAAAGAAATCTTATGTTCTATCAATATATAGCCAAGCACATACACCCAACATGTGGTATTAGAAAACAAAACAACAACAACAACAAAAAAAAAACCAAACAACTAGGTGTTGAGTCAGATCATTAAGTACTATTGTTCATACACAGTTCATCCTAAATTCTCTTGGTCATTATTGTGACCATATATGTTTACCATTTGGATTTATCTGAAGGAAAATTAAACTTTTATTATCTTACGATGAGAAGCAGTTTTACCTGGAGACAGGAGCCACCAGGGCTACTATCTTCGTTGGTGCTTGCATTTCAATTATATATTAATAGATTTCAGACTCTTGACAAGGACATAGTTCTTAAATAGCTTTGAAATAGTTTTACTTACATTTCTAACAAACAGAAAAAGTACTTAGTTTTCTAAAGTAAATTTGATAGGGAGTGAATAGTGTCTTCTATTTTCAACATGATGAATAAAAGGTTTTATTCATAATTTTATGTATCTTCTTATGACACAAATTCTAATAGCAATTTACTCCAAAATTGCTTTTTAAAAACGCTTAAATTTTTAATACAAACATTCAGCAACACTGCTATCCTAAAGAAGTTTGCACAACTATTCTAAAGAAGTCCATCTTAAAATTATTCTTTTTGACAAGACCTTTGCCAGGCAATCCACTCCCAAAATAAAGATCGTGTGTACTCACAGCACACAAAATTACGGGGCAATCACCTCCCACTTTCCCTATTTCATAGCATTCATTTACAAGATGACTTTGTTCTCAATTTCCTTTTGTGATTCTCTACACTAAAGAAAAATCGCTCCAGAAGGTCAACTTTGGCACACATTAATGTAGACTTCCAATCGTGGGATCTTTATTAGCTATCCCCAGATATTCTTGAATCTTACAGAAAGAGTATTTAAAATCATAAATGCATGTCAACACTCATTTTAACCCATATCATTCCAAATACATTCAAAATAGAAAATACTATTTAGTATTCTACATTATCTTCTTAGATGTTCATGTAAAAGGTTTGGTTTTGCTTTCTATTTTAATACTGCTTATATGGACACATAGATATATGTATATTATATATAATATTTTCCACAGAACTATAATGGAGTTTTCAAAGCCAAAATAGATCATATGCAATGATCCCTTTAGTTTATCATGGGTATTAATTTCCTATCTCACTGCTTCAGAATAACATAGGCTTTGCATAATGGCTCAGTACTGTGCCATTTCACTGTTTTACTGTTAAGAAATTTAACTTTACCTCTGCAATGCTGCTTCTGTCGGAACTGCAGCTGTTACATTTCTTTGCATCGATTCTGGAGATACCAATTAAACATGTTTGCTTCATGCAAGACTTCCCTTAAAGAAGCCCTTTCAAGTAGTAAATTGTGTTTTTGGCCATTAATGGGGAGGATGTGATTCTCTCTCCCCCTTACTCTTGCCCTCTTCTTCCTCACTGCCTTCCTCCAACTGGAATTTGTGTGTTCCTTTCTATATTTGCTTCTCTGATTTTAAGAAGATTTCAGATATGATTTTCAGTTAAGCAAACTCGTATGACAAAAGATAAAGTATAAGTGACATTAATTCCACACAGATATGACACATGCTACAGCCAAGACAATTTTGTTCAATAGCCACTGTAAGAAGAATTGTATTAACAATACTTTGTACCTCTTTCTGTTACATTATGTTCTTAGCTTACTAAAAATAATTGCTAGAACAAGATTGTCCATCATTCTTTTGAACTTTCTATTTTCGCATGAGTGATCAGTCCTGCAAATGATTATCCAAATGTGTGTCATTATTTTGACTCTTGAGTTTAAAATATGTTGTACTCAACTTTGTGAGAATTATCCAACTAGAAACTTAATAAATGACTGTTGCATATTGTTCAATGAGATGCTCAATCGCATAGCATTAAATGAACTGACTGTGGATAATTTGCCTACAATAGACATGTAGGATTACTGCATTACTTGCTGTTAATCACAGTGATATTGATAACATTAATAAACATGGTTTTATGTATAGGTGCAAGGATGATGAAATAAAAAACACTAAAATATAGAAAAAACTAAAATCTTATCCAATTCTAGGATGTTACCAATGTACTTTTTTTCTTTTTTATCAGTAATTCTATTTTCTTAAGTCTTCTCCATAAAATGGATATTATTTTAAATGTTGTCTTCTAATATGGTATGTACTCCTTTGATGATGAATAAAAACAACCAACAGGACTCTAAATATATGTAGAAGTTTTTCATTTTTCATGATATTCTGAGCATTCCTGACTCATTAACAAGTAAGTACCTGGAGATCAACCCAATTACAGAGATAATTTGGTTTTAACAAGACATAATTCTTAATTCTACAATTATCATTTTATAATAATTTTCTTATGGATTCTTCACTGTTTATATGAGATACATCTTGTCAATTTTATTTTATTTTTTTTCCCACAAAAAGGGAAAAGATAAGGAAGAAGGGAAAGAGCAATGAGGAATGAGTTTATAAAACATCATAATTTAGTAGAGACGTTCAGAAAGGGAACTATACTGTAAAGTGACATAACTAAAAACTGACAGGTATCGATTGAAATAAACTAATTATTGCTGAATTATAAATGTAATTATAAGCAATGAACAATATTTAATTGGCTGTATGAATAAAAACGAAGAGCCGAGCTCTTCCTGTTTCATATCCTCCAAGATGGCTTTTCCTACCAACTTAACAAAAAGACATTTCAGAAAAAGAAAAAGAAAAAAAAGCCATTTCATTTTGAAGCTAATAGCCAAATTTTGATTTTTGAAGTAAAAGACTTTGGAAAACAAAAATAAAGCTACAAACGATACTGTTCTTAGGGAAAGTTATTGATGATTGATTATTTGCTCATCAGCATAAAAAATATCTTCATAATATCAAAATCTACACATAAATGCCAAGTTTATTTTAATTTCTTCTAGTAGATTTATCATATTTGAAATAGAACAATGAAATTGAATTGACTAACTAAACACATTTTTAAGAACATTAAACCATTCTGTGAAGCCCTTGACCCTTTTGTTTTTGCCTGACACCAACAAAGATCTCTGTTTCAGGACCTTGACAGTGGCCCTATTTTCTGCCATTCTCTTGGGGACTCATCACTGCCTTTGATGCACTACTTGGCAAGGAAAGGGGGATGAAATGACTTTCAGCTGGGTCTTCCTACAGGGACAGTTCTTACTTCATGGGCTTGCAAGGCATTGTGGGAATTGTTCCAGCTGCTGAGGATAGCAATTCTAATCTTAGACTCAGGAACCAGGGAAATAACTGCATGATGAGTTCCGAGGCCCAGTGGACCCACAGAGAAGTCAATTCAAATAAAAATACATTTATCGCTTACAATCCTGCCCGTCATTCTGAATCCTGTATTGTGATGCTTCGGGTCCTTAGAGATTAAATGTCACATAAATATGGATCTACTAGTCTTTAAAAAGTTAGAGATTTCCCTTTCCACAGTAATTACTACAAATATACCAAGAGGAATAGGAGAAAATGTGCCCTGAATTTGAAGGATTATAATTTTTTAAGACACTGCCTTCAATTGCCTTCCCCTTCTAAAGCGATTGTTATGGAAACTTGAGATCAGAGCCTCTGTACACAAAACTGGGCACATTAGCAAAAGCAAGGAGAAGAATAACAGATTGTTTGCAAAGATAGTTTTAAAAGTTTTATTATGTAAATCAAGTAAGACTTTGGCTTCTCATGAAATAGTTGTAAAATTAATAATAACAACTTATTGTCCACTACATTCAGGGAGCGATTTCTTTGAGAAGACTGATACTCAAAACTAAACAGATGAATAAAGAGAAAGCAATTCCTTGGGGGTTCTTAGAAATGCCAAATATGAAATTCCCAATCCAGATCTACTAAGTCTGAATCTCAATTTTTTCAAACATCTAAGCAGGCATTTTAGTTGCTTATTAATAGAAGGCAGAGCACCATAATATTAGAAGCTAATTTTATGCCACTTGGTATTTATTTTGATATACTATGACATATTGTATCTGTTAATTTATTTTTGCAATTGGGGAGGAAAGCTGATAGCAAGGACATCATTTCATTTAACATAGGACTAATTAAAATGACACTTTACAACTAAAGCAAGTACATACAGGTGGTGGTTGTTATCATATTGCAGTATTTCATGACAATAGGAAACGAACATCATTAGAACCCTGTGGAAATCTACATGATGGTTTGGGTCAATAGAAGATAAGACCTTTGGATTCATTGCTCCTCCTTTATAATGTACAAATAAATTATACAAAGGAAATAAAATACTATAAAAGAAACCCTGCCACAAGCTGCTTCTACTAACACTCTACAAATAGCAACTTCTAGTTCTTGTGCCCTTGCAAGAAGAAACCATTGCATGAAATTGATGTATACCCACTCAATGCACATTTACAATGTTATAGTTTCTGTTTGATGGATTAACCAACATTAAATACACAGTATTTTATTGGTCTCAAAACGTGTCCTGTATCAAATATAATTTAATGGCTTATATCTATTTTTATAAAACCATCATTCTGGTTATTCCCTCCACATTCCCATAAATGTACATTACAAAATTTACTACTGCACAATATTCTCTGGATCAACTAATTTGTATATTCCTTACATTTCTGCTAATTTATTTTTTTACCTTGTTTTGTGTCTTACACTTAGTAGTTCATTGAACAAGCATAATTCATAATTCTAGTTCCTCCACTTACCACTCACACTAGTCCTCTGCAACAAAACCAAGAGCAACGTTCTTGTTACATTACCATGTGTTCGACCACTAGGAATGTAATTTTACTGTACACTAATGCTACCATAAAATTGTACACTCTGTAATTCATAGAAGTACATTTTTGTGTTAGTAGATTTTCTTTTATGTAAACACAATGAAACATTTTTATCTTACCCAAGTAATTAGAAATATAATGTCCACTTAGGAGGCATGGCCAGGTTTAAAGAGGTACGTCACAGAGGGCGTGGCTTCAGAGGAAGTGTATCTCCCCCTGACAACTCCTTTCTCTCTGATTCCTGACTCCATGAGGTGGGCAGTTTTCTCCATGATGTCTTTCTACCATGACAATTCTGTGTGTTAGAGCCAACTAATCATGAACATGCCCTGAACTGTGAGCTAAAAATAAATCAACAAATAATAAATACTCTCCTCCTTTAATTTTTGGCTTTTATTATGTCCCAACATCAGAAAAGCTGGCTAATAAACCCAAAGTCTTTCATCCACCCAATCCAACTGTTTTCTTTAATCAGTTTGACTGATGTAGACTGTACCGTTCATACAGTAACACCTGAGGTAACATCTGTTTTCAGGAAGATATATAATTATTTACCAGGTAAAGGAACCGACAAGATTCTCCCTTCCACTTGGAAAATAAAAACTCTATTCAATTAACAGTAATGTGCTTACAGTCAGTAAAATTACATTAGGAAAGACAAGAGGAAGAATTATATTGTTCAGGAAACTCAAAAAGTTTTACATACCTCATTTAAACTTTGCCAGCTGAGGAAAAATTTCACTTTCTTTTCCAACATGCTTCATGCCCTTTCTCATTTATTTTGAAGGTGTAGTTTTAATCAACTTACTAACCTATCCAAAAGTTTTGTACCCTTCTTTTCAGTAGTAGATACTATAACTTTAAAATGCAACTTTTGTTCCTGGAGTGTAAAGAATGTGGCGTATCTATGTGATTGTCATAACCATGTGTTGATTTTTTTGTAGGTTACCGTTAGGAAAGTGTTTAAGTGGTAAACACAATAAAACTATGCAGCGAAGTGTTTCATCAGATGAAATATATTCAAATGGGCCAAGATAATCTGCAATTTAGTTTCCAAACTTAATTGCCTTCTCCCAGGTTGTTCCTTTGATTTCAGAAGCAGAGCTTCCATTAAGCACACCGGGAGTTCCAGTCACGTGTTCTTGGCAGCCCACCCCCAAGGCCTACCCGCAGGATTTTAGCACCATCCATCACTCTTTCAATTCTATAACAGAGTAGAGCATTTAGGATTTAAATAAAATTTATCTGATTAGGCAAGTCTGTTTTTCTGACTATTCCAGGTTATCACAGTAATGTTGGCTCAGGGGCCAGAATATCTAGATATCCAAGCCCTGATCTGAGAATACAAGAGTATTATTTTATAATCCATAAATAACAGACCACACCTCTGTTCAGTGTTCAGACTTGACCCCAACGCTTCCTTCCACCAGTTTGATCCTCTGTAGTATGTGTCAAAGCCAATTTCAAAGCAGCAAGGCAAGCCTCCATCTGGGAACTCCTCTCGGAGATCCAAGCAGGCTTCATCGTCGTCTTGAAGAGGAAATGATTCGGGATTTAGAAATGTAACAATAGGTAAGGACGTCATCAGGAGCAATAAAACCGTTGCCCTTCCTATGACCTGTTCATGTGTGTGGCGAGCTCGCCCTGAGCTTTATGTGTCATGACCTTGAATACATGTCCATTTGCCAATGAATTCTGCTCAGCAGCTTCCTTTTTATTCCAGGTGTTACTCATTTTAGGGTTATTTTATGTACTGTCATGGTGGAGCATTTTCTAAAATGTCCACTGACTGAAAAACTGGTAGCTGTCTCTCAAAAGGCTGTGAAGAATGATTGAGTCAGGGGGCTCCTGAGTCTAAAATCTCAGTGGTCTCTCTGCTGAGAAGACATATTCAGTTTTGGTCAAAAATAAAATGTGTTGAGTTTTCTAGTTTCAGTCAGTTTTAAAATTATCCAAGCAGCAGGCATTCCCACTGGGAATGCCTGGGCCATAAACTTTTATGAGGCATTCAATGCCGATTCTTGCTCAAAGTCCCATTCAAATTCATATTTTGTTTTTCTGTTGTGCAGAGGTCCAGAAGTATTCCTTCTGGGCAAAGCGAAACTTCCCAAACCCTGACGGACCCAGGAGTCCCATCCCTTTTACTCAGGGGAAAGGCAGTAAGAAATAATCTATCTGTCATGGTTCAAGGCAGATTGCTTGTTACACGGTCTCAGCTTCTCCTGACCATGTGATTGACAAATGTTTCACGCATGAATTTGATTGTTTCTCTGAGTCACACTTCACTGGTCCCATGGGCGACTAAGTTCTTCAGTTTTGCAATATTTCCTCCACAGAAATAGTCTAGCATTATTAGAGTATATTAACTTCATTATAAAGTTTAGCTAGCCCAAAATCTGTTATACTAGATTAGGACAATATGCAGGATAGGTCAATATAAAAGAAAAAATTCTGAAACACTGAATATTATTCCTAGAAAACACAAAGTTTGCCTTGTTGGATTCTAAGAAAGAGATTTAAAATAAAGTATTATCTCAGAGGGACTTCTGGAGAGATTATGCCAATTTAAGGGCATCAGAAACCATGCCTGGATGAGGGTTTAGGAACCATGCCTAGATTAAACAATTAGAAACCAGCCTGGATTAAAGTGTGAGTGATTTGTAGGCCAACAAATGAGGGAAGAGCACTCACCAGGATGTGGGAGGCCCAACCAAAAACTCCAACTGCATAAAAGGAAAAAAGAAGAAAGATTATTATAGCTTTTTCTTCTGGGGAGAGATTGGACATTGGACTTAACGAGACTGGGCTTCCTGTTTGTGATGTCCTGAGAAGCTGCCTCCACATCTGCCTCTGTTGCTGCCATATACTTGCATTGCTGCTGGCCGCCCTGAATGGACTGTGACCTTCTGAAACTGTGAGCTAGAATAAACCTTTCCTCCCCTATTCTTGTGGATGTTGGCTATTGAGTCATAACAACAAAAAAGTAACTAAGACACTCAATATAATATTCCCTACCAATCCTTTGATCTTCCTCAGTGCCTGAAAAGGCTTTCTCTCAAGAACCATGATGGAATGACCACTTTGGATGGGTCCACTTTGATCTCTGACACTCTACTGTGTTTGTGAATAATCATTCATGTTGTTAGTTTATGTGGATATGTTGAGCACAAGCCACAGAAAAAATATTTAAGAGAGAGCAAATTAAAAGCATTGCTCTTGCTCCAATCGTTTCCCACAAAAGTAGTGATATTTTGTTGCTATTCTAAATTTTACAGCACTTTACATTTACTACAGGTAAGTACTTGGAATAGGCAAGGGCTCTATAAGATGTTCATTTAAAATTGCACCCAAAGCACACTTATATGACATTCTGTTTGAGGATGAAAAATGAGGAACTTTACATTTCCACATAGTATTTTTTTCAGCTACATCTCCAAGTAATGTTATTATTACCTAGACAATAATTTATAGTTGAATTTCAAGTCATATGTTAGCTCTGACTGTTACCCGTCACCATAAGATTTCTCAAGTATAGATTATAATGTACTTAGACTGTCCAAAAATTAATCACAAAAAGTTTTTGGTACTACCCTGATGCAATTTTAGAATATTTCCTAGACCAGGTGTGGGAAAAGCAAATTCTTTTCCTTCTTCCTCAAGTTCAAACATTTTTTAGACGTTACAATTTTATATTCATAAATTCAAATACTTTTAAGCATTTCTTCATTGCGTTTTATAATTTTCATATGGAGATAGAGATTTTTTTCAGCTAGAATTTTTTTATTTCATTTGTTTGTGTATGTAATACATAATATACCTCCATTCCCTATGGATATGTGGTTGCAGTCAGCCAACCAAGCCCTTTGGAGCTCCTATCTTACGAAATTGTGGTACCGGTACTGGCCCTGGAGCTATAAGATTTAATGTTTGTCCTACCATTTTTCAATCTTATTTTGGTCCTACTGTTCTCAATTCTTCTTTCCCTTTCTGGGGTGGGGATGTCTATACTGTGTCATTATATGTTATATATGTTCACATTTTCTTTGACCTTTTTTCACTGGAGCTTACAGTTGAGTTTGACTTGAGTCTCAGAAGAAACTTTGAACTTGGACGTTTTAGTGGTGCTACCACTGTTAAGACTTTGTCACTTAGAGATGGACTAAATACATTCTGCATAACAGCTAGACAAGAGTTGTGTTGTCCAGGGAGAAGAATATTATGGATTAGATTTGAAATGTCTCCCAGAGCCTTAAGTATTTGGTTATTGTGGATTGTATCTGGATTTCACCATGCTTTGGGCCTGGTCAGAAGGGGTAGATCACTGAACTTGATCTATAGGTATATATGGTAGCTCCACCCTTCAGCACTCACGGTGCCTTCTGTCTACCAGGCTATATGCAACTTTTCCCAGGCCAAGCCTCTGGCATGTGCTTCCACAGTTGCTAGCTAAAATAAAACTGTAAGCTAAAAATAAATCTTTCCTCTTTCCAGTAGTAGATATCAGGTATTTGTCCTAGCAATGAAAAAGGTAAATAAGACAGTATAAAAATTGAAAAGTATCATATTAAGAAGTAAAGGGATCAGATGCAGAGCATTCCTATCTTGGAAATATGAGATAATATATGTAAAATGATTTTGACATGTCAAAGATGGAAAAATGTGGATATGTTGTAACACATAGAAAATTAAATATGAAGGAAAAAAGCTTTTATAGAATTGCAAGAAAATTATCAAAAGAAAACATTGCAATACAAATAAAGAACATCACAATCAGGCCTATCAATATACAAGACACTCTCAAATAATGAGTTTGTAAACTTACAAAACTATTTAATATTAAATAGTTTCCTACAAACGTTCAAAAATAAAATGTAAAGAGAAAACCAAAACTGAATATTCAAAAACTATAAGACAGGTAGAAAATCTGTAGCATTCATATTTTATTTTCTAAGGTTAAATTTATTGATTTTGCTCCTTTTTCTTTTGCTTTATGAAAGTGTGTATGGATATGCATACATATATAAACATATACATACATATAATCATACAATAACTTATCTATTTTTATCGCCTAACATTCAAGGAAAAAATGTCATGGATGCAGAGAAGCTCTTAACACAATTTAGCACACACTTAGGGGGAAAAAAAGAACTCTTAGAAAACCAGGAATAGAACATAGCTTTCTAAACTTGACAACAAATGTCTACAAAATTCTTCCATCTGGCATTATATATTTTATTATAAAGGCATGGAGAGATTTGCCTGAAATCAGATAAAAAGAAAGTACATATTTTCATTCCACTCATATTCAATATTGGAGTGGTATTGCTAAGGGGTAGAATAAGATTATAAAATAACACATAGTTTCAACACAGAAAGAAAACTTTTTTGGGGGGGTAATGATGATTTTCTATGTCAGTCATGCCCAACCTCTTACTTGGTGTTTTTCTTTTAAGAGGAGAGAATTCTCTAGGGCCACATATAAGCTGAAGTATACAATAAATAAGTGTTTATTAGTAGAAAAACTTCCCTTTTGTGTGAGGAAAGGCAAAGATGATTAGTGGGAAGGTAAAAGAAATAAAATAATCTATTAAGATGTGATATGTGCATGCACTAATGTCCCAAGTTGAGTGTAATTATTATACATCTCGAATATGTACTAACAATAGGGATAATTTTAGGGGAGAACCCAGGGCAAAAAGATGTCAGAGGGCAGTTCGGCCAGTCCTGGTGTATGCTGATTATAAAAACCAAATAATTGACATTCCTACATAACTAAAACAAAATCATAACTACAAAATGTTTTTCATTTTGTTTTGTTTTGTTTTGCTTTTGATACAGGGTCTTGCTCTGTAGCCCAGTCTGGTCCTGAACTCCCTATGGATCCCAGCCTGGCCTTGGCTTCGTGGCAATCCTCCTATCTCAGCCTCCTGAGTGTTAGGATTGCAGGAATTCTCCACCATGCCCGGCTTACGCGGTGATGGGAAATTGAACTCAGGTACTAAGTGACTGAGCTACCGACGGCTAGGGAAAATCTTTAATTGCTGAGCCATTCCTCTAGCTCCCAAAATGTTTCCTAAGTTACAAATATCTCGCCCCTAAATGAAATATTTACTTGTAAGTGCAGCATGATTTCTACAGGGACTAAATGGAGAAAATTATGAAACACTAATCAAAATTAGAGATCTAAAGAAATGGAAAAATACATAGATTTTTAAAAATCAGTGGTTTGAAATGTTCAATCATCCCTATTTTGTCTAAACTTAACAAGACACTCAATAAAAGCCCATCAATTATTTTTAGATGCCAAAAAAACAATTCTGAACTCTGTGTGTGCTTGTTAGTGTGTGTAGAATATGCACTCAGGGTAACTGATAAAATATTGAGAAAGATGAAAGTTGAGCTGATGTACCTGACTTCAAGATATACTATAAATCTATAAGCAGTCAACGAACCACAGCATGAGTGAAAGAATGCATGCACATATCAGTGGCAGAGACAGCAGATATCAGCAATAGATCCCGACAAGTGAAATCAGCTGCTCCCTGGTCCCTGGCAGTAAAGGATAATGTTTCAAACAATGATGCTTAGTTAGGTTGTGTCTGTATTTAAAACAAGTGAAGTCAGAAATAAAACTTAACACAAAATTTGATTCAAGATAGGATATGACTTGGGGCTAGAGGAATGAAACAGTGGTTAAATTGCTTGTCTGACAAACATAAGGCCCTGAGTCTGATTCCTCAGCACCACATAAAGCTGGGCATGGTGGCACATGCATGTAATCCCAGCACTCAGGAGGCTGAGGCCAGAGGATTGCTAGGAGCTCAAGGCTAATCTGTGCTACACAGTGGTACAGGACTAGCCTGGGATACAGAGTGAGATCCTGTCTCAAAAAAAAAAAAAAAAAAAAAAAAAAAAAAAAAAAAAAAAAAAAAAAAAAAAAAAAAAAAAAAAAAAAAAAAAAAAAAAAAAAAAAAAAAAAAAAAAAAAAAAAAACCATGGAAAATCTAGTTGACTTTGAATGTGAAATGGGTAGGTGAAAAAAATTAAGTTTAATACTATTCAAGGTAAAAAGTTTTCTGAAAAAACAATACCAAAAGAAAGAGAAAATAAACAAAGCATTGTGAAAAAAAATTTCAAAGCAAAATACGTATCTGATAAATGACTTGCATCAAAGATTTACAAAGAGCTCTTAAAAATTAACAGCAAAAATTAATACACACCTCAAAATAGATAAAATGTCTGAACAGGCACTTCAACATGGGGGGAACATAGGTGGCTTTATAAAGCATAGGAAAAAATAACATTGTAATTTCTCATTAGTGAATGTTAAATTAAGACAAAAATAAAATAACACCGTCTACTTAAACATTGGTTAAAATCCCAAAACTCTAAGACCCCTGATTACTGACTAGCATACAGAATGGACATGGGTGTCAAAAGATACAGATTCTTTTGAAATTAGGTTGGCAATTCTTTACAAAAGTAAAAATATTCTTACTATAATACCCGGAAATTATGCATCTAAGGATCTGTCCAACTCATCCAAAACTTGTTTCAATACAAAATTCTTAAGTAAATACTTACTACATCTTTATTCATAACGACTAAGAGCTAGAAAGACCAAAAGGACTTTTAATAGGTGAATTCATTAATGACTATGGTTCATACTGACATACAAAAATAGAATGTTATTCAGCAAGTAAAGAGAAGGGTGCTACCAGTTCACAAAATCGTGGGAGAAGCTTATGTGCATAATTCTCAGTGAAACAAGCAGCCTTAAGTTTGATATACTCCTTGAAAGCCCGGGGCACTGGGACATGCCTCTATTCTCAGTTGCTTGGGGGCCTGAGGCGAGAGGGTTGTGAGCGCAAAGGGTAGGGACATTCCATTTCGAAATAAAAATTGAAAAGGAACAAGGGATGTTGCATAATGATATAATCCTCAACAATGGAGAACAAACAAAAAACCAACAACATGTTGACATGACATTCTGGAAGAGCAACACTGGAGCAATGTTAAAGCAAACATTTACTTGCTAGATGTTTTTTGTGGAGATGAGGCTGTCTGAACAGATGATGTACAGGGGATTTGATATTCTTAAAACTAGATGCAGGCTATGGTGTGATTCACACTGCATTTATGGTACTTCGTGTTTGTCCAAATCCACAAGGAGTGAACCTTAATGTATCTAAATTAAATACACACACACACACACACACACACACACACACACACATATTTTAGATGATCAGAGGATCCAAAGAATGAGTACAGAATTTGACAATAACTCCAATGTTATTAACAGTATATGAAACAGCCTCACTGAGAGGGTGTGGATAAAAGTCACTGAATAACCTTTAAAATAAGTGGAATCTCTAAGACTGAAGCAAAAGAAACTATCTGAGAATTTTTTTTATCATAAGGAAGTGTGTTAATAATTCCAACATTGCCACTTGTGTACACTGGAAATGAGCTACTCAACTATCAAGCCAGTGGTGGCACATGGCAAGAGACTGGCTTTTCATCCTGTCATCCCACAACATGCTCTTTGAGTATGTCAGATATGGACGTGACTAGGATTAATTTGAAAATAGGGAAATTTAAATTGGACAACCTTGAGTGAGATGAAGTAAGTGTATGTTGGAAGCTATATTTTAAATAGAATAAGCCAAACTTAGCATCACCGGACACACCTGAATTTTTTTTAATATGTGGGTGTCAAACTGAAGACTATGTGTGTTAGGTAAGTGATCAACTTCTCAGCTATTTCTTTAGCTTCTACATATTGCTTATTTTTACTTCAGAAAAAATTTCACAAATAGCATGAAGTCTATTAAGGTTAAGCAGGAAATATGAGTACTGACTCAAAGTGTAACATATCTTTTGTGGATGTTGCGAACTGGCTGAACCAGTATTCATCTGGGTGAAAATAACAGTAATTGAGGGTCATCATCATGAATAACCCAAATCATGGTCATTGTCATCACTGGCCCAAGTAGGATACTAAGCGGAACCTGATTCCAAAAGGTCAGTCACTGAAAGTAGGCATCGAGATCCAGCTAATGGCTTACCAATTAATAATTCTCACAAATGATCATTCTAATTGTGATACTTCTATTAGGCTTTTTGTGCGGTAGCAAGGCTCAAGCCCAGAGCTTTAACATTGAGCTATGCCTCCAGCCAATTTTTAACTAATTAATTAATTAATTTGTTTTTTCACTCAACTTCTCACTAGACTCTTCATACTGGATTGGAACATGTGACTCTTCTGCCTCAGTCTCCCAGAATACTAAGATTATAGGCCTACATTAATCACTTGGCTCAGTTTTCTAAGCTTCTATCTTTGTTCAAGAGACTATTGGATATCTAATCTCTGTAGCATCTATGTCATGAAAAATATGTGATGAGGGATACTAGAGAGTCCAGCCAAGGAAGCTGTGAAAACAGGCAAAGCCTATGTTAAGGCAAATGTCTAGACGAATAAGGTTTCACACTGTTTTAATAATCGGGTAACAAAAGTAAAAAGGCCATCGGTTCTGATTGCGTGTGATTGAGATTGAAAGAAACAAAAACTGCGTATCGCAGGTATATGGGCCTTGGTATGTATGTCAGCTAAAAATTTCTTTAAATTTTTGTAGTATATCTGAGTATTATATTCATGAATTTGACAGAACATACAATTTGTTAAATAATAGTGTCCAGTAAGTACACTGGAAATGTGTAGTAATACAAGAAAACTTATTATTCTCTCTTCGATGAAAGAGATATTGATATTATAATTTAACCAAGATATGGTGTATCAATATTGTTACAATTATACGGTTTGTGTGTGGTGCTAGGAAGTGAGCATCCCTCACACTAAGCTACATTTTCAGCCTCTTTGGATTAATGTGTTGAGACAAGGTTGCTCACCATGTTGTCCCAATGCCTAAGCCGAGCTCGAACTTGCAAGGCTCCAGCCTGAGGCTCCTAGAGTTCTAGAATCAAAGGTGTGTGCCACCATGCCTTTCTTGTACAAATTACCAACAATGGTAAATAAAAAAATACTTTACCAGGTAATGATTCTCAAGATGTAAAAATACTTTGTGAGTCATGAAAACTCATAAATGAATTTTCTCTTGAAATCACCCCCCCCATCTTGACACATAGGATTAATGCATATCAAAATTTTCAAATAATTATTGGTGACAGGGAATTTAGCGATCGAGGTGGCTTGATAATGAAATACAGGCATAATGAACATTTGTACAGAGAATTTGTTATCTGCACGGAAAGTTTCATGTGCTCATTGAGGGCTTTTATATGCTTATTGTTTCTACGAGATATCAAAATAAAGGTGAAAGGAAACTATTTGGAAACATGTAGCAAGATGATATTGGCCAGTGCCACAAGGGACGAGAATAAATGAAAACACCTGGCTGAGATTCCTCCCTGTATGCTTTTCCTAGAAGTTCCTGGAAACCACAAAGCAGACAGCCAAGCAGGAGCAGTCTCCCTATCAGCAGATGAGTCATTACACCACATGAAGTAGGTTAATTAAATTTTTAGGAGGAAAATTCTTATCCACAGAAGACTTTAAGCAGGACGCCTGTCATTTAGGATTGTTTATAGTAAGTAAATTATGAGTTTATAGAGTATTCACGCAGCTTCCAGAGAAAAATTAAATAGGCTCACTAGGGATATTGACTATGAAATGGGTATATTTTAACACAGTAAAACCTGTCTACTATGTGGAATGAGTAGAGAAACCTCAGTTGAAAACTTTCTATTAATCCGGGCCACAGAACACTTTTCTGATATGAGGAGAGAAAGCCAGTGAGCT
This sequence comes from Ctenodactylus gundi, assembly GCA_004027205.1. Lineage (NCBI taxonomy): Eukaryota > Metazoa > Chordata > Mammalia > Rodentia > Ctenodactylidae > Ctenodactylus > Ctenodactylus gundi. Next base: position 113,495 of record PVKB01004552.1, read on the forward strand.
GACTTCCCTCCATCAGCTCTCTCTCAACTTTTTTTCCTATTCCTGGTTCTCAGTATGCTTAAAATATTACGGGACCTGGACGCTTGGGACAATTGCTGATTGAGCAGAATAGTTAGATTTGAAAATCCAGTCTTTCCTGAAATCCACACAATAACCCGAACTAATTGTTACATATGTAAATAGGAAAACTGCCATTTACTTGTATATTTTAATATCAAATTGTATGTGCAACATATTTAATAATATATTTTCGTATAAATATCTTATAAAATCTACTTATTCATTTAAAACTAGGGTGCATATGTATGGCATTTTGTCATATTTTGATAATTCCAAAGGAAAAAGTATTAAATTAATAATTTTAACACCTATTACAGAATGCAATCTACCTTGTTTGTGTAGTTCCTGCTTGTACTTTATTAAAAACTTAATTCACAGTACAAAGAAAACTAGGGGAAAAGTAAAGAATAATTAACAGGAATGTATTCAAATTCCACTCATTCTAATGAAAAAAATGTAAATAAGTTAAAATTAACATAATTAAATGTAGCAAAGTCTATTTAGTTCAATTTTCACATAAAGAGGCAACTGCTTTAGGTTACAGGCTAAATTATACAACGAGCCCTCAGATTTCAGTGTCTTACCAATAAATGTTTATTTCTTGCTAAAAACAACAAAATTATAACAGCTAGTACTTAGGAAGCTATTTTCCTCCACAAGGTGATTCAGGGATCCAGTCTTTGGGGATGTAGCTTTCCATACACTGCGGCCTTTGTCAACTTGGGCAAAACTGATGATACCAATAAACTCTTTTTAAATATCTTTACCTGAGAGCCACACACTAGTTTATTTTGCATTTTCTGGCACATTGCTAAAGTTAGTCAAATGGGCTTGTTTGGATGATTCAAGCAACTAGGCAGTAGCTAATGCTTCCTGATCAGCTCCAGATGCTCTAGAGGGACAGCAAAGGTGTTGGTGGATGCGTGGACAGTTTGGAAGTTATCTGTATTGCACTACGATGTATGAATTCTGAGTTCTAATCTCATTTCTCTTACTAACTTACTGTATCACCCCGTGAATGTTTTTAGTAGATCTTGGCCTTAATTTATAATTTACGAATATAAAATTATTTTTTAAAAAATCTGTCCAAGAAAGGTGGAACAAGTGCACAATCCTAGAACTTTTAGGAAGTGGAGGCAGAAGGATCTTTAGTGAAACTGTCCCTAAATTAAAATTCAATTCAACTGAATCAATGAATAACATAAAACAGAGATGAATATGTAGCTTAGTGTGAAGGCCTCTGGTTCAATCCATAATACCACCACAAAAATTCATTAAAAGCCCTTCTTCCCATAGTTAATTAACTTAAATTATAAGTTAACTACTTTCTCAGCCACCACAAATGAGTAATTAAAGGTAAATGTTCTAATTTGGGACATACACATTTATCACCACTTTCTCCTTCATTTTAATAAGCAGTTAAAATAAAACTAGTTCAAAACATACATTCACAAGCTATCAATATGGTAAGAAATATTAAGTACTTTTAAGAACACATCCCAGACAATTACAAGTAGATTCAGAATGTGTTATGCTCACAATTCAAGAGAAGGCCATCTTGTGTGCTTCATTTAAGAGTTTCAGTTAAAATATTTTTCAAGCATTAGAGTACAAGCAAGTTCCCCTGTGCGGCAGAAGTCTTTGCAGTTCATATTCCAAAAATGTTTGAAAATGAGTCCATTTCAAAAATTATCAATAGCAATGGCTTTTCTGGTTAGACAGAAAATCAGTAAAAAGAATTTTATTTCATTAATTATTTCAAGTTTGAAAGGGTTTTAAGGTATAACTGAATTTTAAAACCTTCACTTATGTAGTAGCTAGAGGGTTAAAAGCTTCATTAGATGAGCTTGTACATTCCAGTGTTCATAATACATTACACTTTTACTATTTTTATAACTCTACTGCATTGTGAAGGAATTAAAGAGTTTCAGTAATTAATTATGTGGTTCAGTTCAATTTCATTTCTGCAAAAAAAAAATGTTTTTTATTGTACTTAATAAAATCTAATCCATTAGATACTATGATAGGATCTTAACATAATGTATACAGAATTCATCCTTCCCTCAGGTTCCAAAACCAATTTACATGGAGATGACACAATTTTATATCTTCTTTAGTATAATTTAGTTTGCCTTTTCAGAAAGTGCGAAATGAGTAGTTTTCCCTTATGGTAAACTACAAAAATGTGAGTAGATACTTCTCCTGCAGTACAAAACACAATTTGAAGAACAATAATTTTGAGGTTCCTTAGGGATTTTACTTGGAGATCTCATGAATGAAATTGAAAGTAATATAATTATTTTCAAATTCATTTTCTGAATAAGGATTTACAACACACTGACTTTCCTCTACATGATATTGTGTATGTGCATTTAACCTATTTTGTTAGAAATCCTTGCAATGATCTGGAAAAATATAGTGTTTTTTTTTTAATCTCACAAAAGGTGTATTCCTTCCTGTAGATACAAAATTTTTAATTTTGTTCCCATACATGATTATTCAAAGAAATAAATCTCAAGTAAAACAGTCTTATAATAATGTCAGAAAGATTTATAGCATTTACCATATTTTAAAATATTTTAAATCCTAAATTAAATAATAAATAAATGTTAATTTCTACAAATATTTGTAGTAAAATATATAAGGACGTTAAGAAAATCTTTTTATCTACTTATTGAGAATGATTCAGAAAATGTCCTATAAATATGGAACTTGTTATCAAACTGCAACGCTAAAAGATATAACAAAGTCGTTTTTAGATTTTTATTTGAATACTGTGTTGAAGTGGATTTTCAGAGAAATCTTTAAAGATTAGAATACATTCCTAAATCTTCTAGGCGATTAACTTCATAAATATTGACTCGCCATATTTTTTTTCTAAATGACCAAACCTCAGTGAATTCCAAATACATAAGTTAAATAGTAGTAAAAATCTTAAAAACAATTGTTATGTATTCAATTAACAGTAATGAGAAAAAATTGAGAGTCCAGGCAACTTAAGAGAATTTACTGTCATGTATTAAGAACCAACAAGTTTTCTGTTAGTGTTCTACATTATTTAAAAAATGAGATGCAGATTTCAATATAGCGTACGTTGAGGACAATCTTTTTGTTACTCTTCCACAGCCTTCTATAGCCTGTAGCTATAACCACAAATATAAATGGAGTGGCTAGATTCAAACTGCTGTCAGAAATGGAATATTTCCTTAGTCTTTTCTATTTTTATTTTTGATTTACATTGCTCTTGATGGTTTTATTCTCTTTGCTATTCCAATTCATTCGATACCACCTGAATATCCACTCTACTGGGAATCAATGCTTCACCTTTCATCTTCAATAAAATTATCAACATTTTAGACTAGAAAATCCTACTTTATTATAAATATATATTTTCATTTCTGCTGCAATTATGAATACAAAAATGTTAACCCAAACCCTGGGCATAAAAATAAAAAAAATCATAATATACGTCAGCGGTACCTAACCATCTTGACACCAGCAACATGCTTAGTGAAAGGTCACTAAAGGTCGTTGAGGTGACTTGTTACGCAATAGGTTGTTGGGGACAGCTTGGAATCTAGCTCAACACATGTATCGTGCCCTTTGTTTCCATTACGTGTATTTATTGTCATTGATGTAACTTAACGCATTTGCTATACTTTTCCATCACATCTCATAGGTAAAAGAGATGATCAATAGAGAGCAAGGTGATGGATGAATACATAAGCAAAATATGTTAATGAGACACCAAAAGAAAGGCACCCTGTAATTTGTGATCCTCTGGTTAACCTGGAATTATACTACATGCAATACCCCAGATACAGAAAGATAAATACTACATTATCGTATTTATTTAGGGAATTTTAAAGAGTTGATCTCATGGAAGCATTTAGTAGAAAGACAATTTCCAATAATTAGATGTTGAAGAAAGAGAGTAGATACTGGTCAGTTATAAAATTAATTCATTCCGGGAATCTAAAAGTGGTGTTAGTTACTAGCACCCTTTTGAAATTTGTTAAGAGAGAAGATTTTAAGTGCCCTGGACATATACATAGCAAAGGATTAACTATAGGTGATAATGGGTTTGTTAATTAGTTTATAGTAATCATCACATAATGCATACATGTTTAAAATCATCAGGTTGAATATGTATGGTGAAGGTATCAATTAAATATTTTAAAATGAATGAATTTTGATACTCAGTGTGCTAGCTGCTAGTGTAATGAGTAAATGTTACACTTGTTATTTCTAGAACTATCTATATTGAAATTTTAAGAGCGATGTTGTTTACACTGAAATTCTTTCCTCAGCTGCTGTATGTGTCATTTCCACATAATTAATTCAAACACTTTTAAAATCTGGGATCAGAGAATAAAGAAATGTAACAAAATTCACGTATTGTTTTACTAGCAAATTACGTGTCAATACATTACTGCACAGGAATATGTTACATTCATGACAAGTGATAGGCAATATTTGACAAGCTAATTCATTTCTGTTTTGCAGTTAAGTACCTATACCTTTGAAAGTCTCCTCATAGTTACAGTCTGTGCTAGTCTACAAAGCCAGCCTTCACATTTGTAGGATGTTCTAGTGCACTAGTTGAAATAACACAGTGACTTACATGATTGTCGCATGAGGGTTGGAGTTTCAGATGTGGATATTTGTCAGTTTTTAATGACAGCAAGTGATGTGTGTGTGTGTGTGTGTGTGTGTGTGTGTGTGTGTGTGTGGTGTGTGTATTTTCAGATATCTTGAACCTTTCATATTACAAGGGCTGAGCAAATACCTCTCTTTACCATTTCTAAGTATATTATGCAATGGTGTCTAGAACCACTGTGTTCCAAGCTAATTATTACTACTAAATTACTAATTATTACTGGAGTGTTAAGAATCAGACACAATTTCCAACTACAATCACTGTGCTCGGTCAAACTCACTATTAAAATTCATGAAATGTTTTATAGCATATGTTGAAAGGAGAAGTATTCAACTACTAGTAACATAATGATTTTTTTCCATAATTAAATACATCATTATTTAGCCTAAAAATATACCACAGATTGCTCCATGAATAAGAAAGGTGCATTTATCTTTAGGAAGTATTGGTATAACTGGTGCTGGCTGCATCCGGAAAAATTGAGAGAAATATCCATAATTCATGACATACAATAGTAAAAATACACTAAGAATATCTCCAGATTAAGGATATACCCAAGGGAAATAAACTTTCCCTATTTCATTTAGCATACTGATTCTGTTTTATACAATTTGGGTTACATTTTTGGTTAGCGTCAAAAAATACAAATTTTTAAGTTTTAATGAGAGGAAAAATCAGGAATTTATGATGAGCCAGGAATAAGCACATGCTCAATATTGTATCTTCCTTCATTTTAAAAACTTTATATTTTATTAAAACTTACTTACTTACTTGAAAAATTGTTGTCATGTATAAGTTTTCATTTTTTGCAAAAATTTTAAAAATTACCTCATTTAGTATATGAATTGTCAAAATCTACTAAGTAATTAGGCAAAAACATATTCTTTTTAATCTCTCTTGATTATTTGAGTTGAATGTCTCAACTTTCTTAAACTTTACTCACGAATTACAGAAGTTAATAGAGAAAAAATAAAGGATGTTTCTGAAAACATATCATATTAAAGAGAATTTTTCTTTTATCAAAGATAATTAGAAATAAAATGAAACATTGTGCCTGATCCTTAATATTACATTAATAATTAATAATTTAGTGAAAACTTTAATTTGCTTGTGAAAACTGATTTAAAGAAATAAACATTACAACAACATGAACTTTCTAAGTAGCTACTAAAATAATGAAAAGTCACTATTTATATTAAAGAATATGGTGGTCTAAAAAATATAGACTATGTTCAGTTCCAATTACAAGAATCACTTGAGAGCCAATTTTCAGAAACACTTGTAAACCAATTTCAACTCAATTCACAAGCAATTACCAAACACACATTACATACTGTCCACTGTATTAGATGCTAGGAAAATAAAAATGAATACATATATCTCTGCCCTGGAGGCAACCATGTCTTGTGCAACACTGGTACATAAACAGCTAGCCATTATAATACACAATTGGTGTATGAACAAAAATTCGTATAAATGCTTTGGGAACAAAAATGAAAAAGTATTTCTATAAAATACACTACAGAAATGAAATTCCTTTATAATACATGGGAAATTTCACATTTAAAATCAATGTAAAGAGATATACATATCTGTGTGTGTGTGTGTGTGTGTGTGTGTGTGTGTGTGTGTGTATTTAATCTTAAAATGGTCGATGCATGATAAAACTTATAATAAATGCACAAATTTTATATACATGTTATGATAGAATGACTTAAAATTTGAGTAAAAAGTAAAACTGAGATGCTGTCTTAAAATAATAAAAAGTAAAATAATGATATATAACTTTTTCATGAAACAACTAACTTAAAAACAGCAAAATATGCAAGAAGTGGGAAAACTTCCAACCTGATTATTAATGACCACTAACTAATGTAGCATTATTCTCTTAACAACAAGGAAAGCAGTTGTAATTCAAGCAACACGAAATACCTGACCGGGATTATGGAGTAAATCAAGAGAAAGTTGGCATATGGAAACTTTCAGGAAGCATATTATGGCTCTCAAAGGAAGCATAAAATTATAACCAAAAGCAAAAGCTGGGAATCATTATTTCTTTTATGATACAAAAATGCTGGGTAGTCTAACAAAATGATAGATTTATTAATAGGAGGACTGTGAATCTTGCAGGCAAATCAATGTATCTGATATGCAGGCATCGGGGTGATATTATTCAGAAGCATGCCTTTAGGAAACAGACTGAAAGTACATGTGAAGGCTCATTGAATACAAATGTATGGAAGTCAGTTTAGAACAACTAAATTGGATATCAGACTAGGTAACTGGCACTGTGCTAGAGGGACTTCGGGTAAAGATAATGAGGTGGACACAAGATGAAGGATGGTTGCTTCACTCACAGCATTTAATGAGAATATTCTAGAAGAATGAACAATCATTTGAAGAAAGACGGATAGGAAAAGGATAATGGCCTTTAAAATCAGGTGAATAGTATATAAATATGTAGTTTTCTGGAATTAAGGAATGAATCATAGATATATAATAACAAAACAAAGTAAAATTAGAAGTAGAAGCCAAAAGATTAATAGCTATTTTATTAATATTTCCAGTAGGTTGGCATAAACTCAGGAAGGAGCTTGTGAGTGGAGACATTAGAGTGTGTAAATTCTGAAAATTCATATTTTACTGATTCCCACCAATTTCTGAGAGAATAAAGGATATGAAGGTCATTTAATTCCACCAGGCCCTCAAGATCCATGTGATTTCATAGTAAACAACAGTAATTTTTCAAACTAAAAGTTACTGTGCTGAATTAGTCGCAAAATGGCTAAGTTCACACATAATTCATAGGTATTTTAACATATTCTTCAGGAAAGGTTAACTTGAAATGATTTTTGCTATAACCCCTCAATACAAATTAAACTACACTCTCAAGGACAGAAAGGTACAAATTGCTAGTGTTGCTGATTCCATCAACTACTTCACACAATTAGAATAAGATTTTCGGCAATTGACATAACGAAGTCTAGGAATGTTAATCAAAGTTGAGGAAAGGCATGTAAATAAGAATCACATTAACAGTGACTCAGACGTTAATTAAAAACACGGTGTGCCATGTTTTCCACAGGCCAAAAAACAAACACTAAGGACTTTCAGGTATTCTGGTGAAAGAAAGTGAAGACATTTGGAGACGCACTGATTACTAAAGTTAGTGGAAAGGAAAAAAATCAATGCATCGTTTTGTTGTTTAAATGCCAACTTTAACAATTAAATTCTCTCTAAAGTTTCCACACATTTTACATCACTATACTTTCAGTTTATAATTGTCCAGCATTGAAGATTGAAACACCCAGGCTAAACCAGCTACAGGCTTCAGGCTTATAGAAAAGTTAATAGGCCTGAGTTTCAGTTTATACACCACGTTGGCCTTGTAAACTCACCGGATTCTCATGCTTTGTGAATGTAATTGGTACTTGTGATCACGTGCTTACCCTGTTTCATGCTCGCCATAACCATCCCTTCTCCTACCCTAAAAAAACCCTGCTTCACAATGGCAGGGATCCACTGTGATTGTGAAGTTTGAGAGCCCGAGCTTAAGCCCGAAATAAAGGCTGTTTGTTTTTGCACGCGTGCTCGGTCTCCTGGAGGACTGTGGGTATTATGTGGTCTGGGCACAACAAAGATAAAGACAATTTTTAAAGTCTAATTTAGAAAAATTAAAGAAGATGATGAACAAAAAGTAGGCAAATTTGAAATTAGTAATTTCTACTAAAATATTAAAACATTATATTCTTTAATACCAAGGCCCCTTAAGGTACTGGTAAAATTAGTCAAAACGTTTCCATAGGTGATTATGTTGACAGGAAAGCAACGGAAAATATTTGCATTAGGAACAAGACAGTCAAAATTCATGAAAAAAGGTGTACTTGTGAAAAAACTCTGAACACACATTAAGAGCTTTCATAAAGCCATAACTTTGCCAAATCATTAGAAGAAGGTGTTAGATGCCAAAGAAGATGCTAGTCAATATGAGTGAACTCTCAGAGAATTTGTCAGTATATCTGTTTAAAGGAAACTCAATGAGTTCTAAAAGCACAGATAAATAATTCAGCACTAATGGGGAAACTTAATGGGTCAGTGGAAACAATTAAAATTTGGAGCAGCTATCTCAAAATGAAAATATACTATATAAAATTAAAAATATAATAGAAGGCATTGATGTCAAAATAGATCAAACCATAGTAACACTGAGCTTGAGCATAAACAATGTGAAGATATGCAGAAGGTATGAAGCAGTACCCAAAATGTGTGAACGAAAAAAGCCTAGCGACATTGTTGGCACTAAGGGTGTGCACTGAAAGAATAAAGAGGTAAAAGCTGTCAAAAATAGTAATAAAGCACGTCCCGAGTTTATAAAATGATAGACATCCAAGGTAAAAAAACAATACAAAACGAAACAAAAAAAAAACCTTTCTCCAATTGCATTTACATCAAGCAAACCAACTACAAGATATCTATCTTATCATAAAATTCCAGAGGTAAAACACAAAGGGAATGTCCTCGTGGCGTAAAAATAGAGAGACGAAAACCGTAAGATGAGAGGACGTAAACTGGGGGAAGAGGAGGGTAATCGTGGGGGTAGACGTAAAGGAGAAGTGCTGGGTGCGTGTTTGGAAATATCAGACTGAAATTTAATAATATTAAAAGTCATTCATAAAATATATTTAACAATTTTCAGTCAGATCTAGTGATATGACCTGTTAATCCCAAAACTCTGGGAGGCTAAGGGTCTAGGACTGCAAGTTTGAGCCTCTTCTGGTCATCTTAGAGACTAAGCAAGACTCTGCCTCAAAATTATAAAAAGGAAAAAAAAAAGACTGATTGATATAACTCAGTGTGAAGGCCATAGATTCCAATTCTAGACACAAAAAAGTCTTATTAGAAATAAAAAGATGTATAGCATATTAAAACCCATGGGGTAGAGAAAAAAAGAGTACTAAGAGGAAAGTTTATAGCAGTGAGCAAATTCAAAGAGTAGACAACTCTCAGTCTACCACCAAATCAATCTCAAAAGAACATGAACACAAAAGCAAACTAAAGTGAGAATTACTGGAAGAAAGATTAATAAAAATTAGTGAAATGGTAAATGCAAACCACATCAAAGCCCCCAAAACAAAGAATTGCTTCTTTAAAATAATAAACAAAAGTAAAATTCCACAGCTAACCTCATGCAGAAAGAAGAGTCGCTTAAATAATACCAGAATAATACACGGGAAACATCGCAACCACAGCAGAGAAAGACAAGATATAAGTACAAATTGTTGTGCAAAAACTATATGCTAAAACATTTAATAATCAAAATTATTTTCTAATTTTGTGCAACAGGTCACCCAGTAGGTTGCAAAATGTGACCGGGATTAAAAAATAAGTCATCGTATCTAACATCTTTTCTTTCATTTATACTGGGAACAGAGCCAAGGCCTTTGAGATTGATATTCCCGCTAATGCTACTCTTGTATTTTCTCGTTTAGGCAGAATGTCTGTAAATTGTTAAATTGCTCGGGATTGGATTAATATGTGACCCTCCCAGAGAGCTTGAATTACCAGTATATGTGGCCACACTCAACAATAATTTCTTTGTACACTCAACAACACAAAACTAGAAATCAATGCAAGAAAAAAAAAACATCAGAAGCCATACAAATACATGAAAGTTATTCAATTTACTCTTATACCACTAATTGGTCAAGGAAAAAATTAAGGAGTGCATTGTCCTGTTTCTTAGGACAAGAAGAAAAACATCAGTTAAAGTCCCGGTGAAGTCCTAACAAACTTGAGAACAGAAAGAACACAAGTTCATCAGCAGAGACAGAAATAATGCATCTTACGAAGACACAGCATTAAGTTGGTTAAAGAGTCCTTAGGATCAACATGACCCAAATTGTATTGGTTGTGTCTGGAAAACGGGACAAAAATTACTCATAAATCAATAAAACAATATTATCAACCTAGAATTGTATATTTCACTGAAGTATATCCCCAAAACAAGGATAAAATACATTATTGAACAAGAGTAATTATATGTTTTAATTAATTAAAAAATTATTAAAGGGATATTTAAAACTATTACATTCTGTGTGTGGGATACACACCTGTAATTTCAGCACTCTTTGAAGTTGAGGCTGGAGAATAGAAAGGTGAGTCCAGCTGGGACAACCAAGCAAATTAAGATGACCCCATCTAAATTTAAAGAGGACTGTCAATGTAATTCAGTCCTGACGGTCCTGACTTCAAGTACCACAAAAACATCAAAATTAAATTTAAATTTAAAACTTAAAAAGCCTTTTTCAAGAAATAAGCCTTGTGTGCAGCATTTAGGGAATCATTGCACATGGGGGAATAAAAGAAGAAAAACTGTAAGAGAGTGCGTTTTATTCTTAAGAGAATAAGAATGGAAAGAAACGGTTGCACCTTATGCTGACTTATATTCACCATATATTTTTTAAGTTTAAAATTCTTTTGATAATCAAGCAACTGAAAACACTAAATTTTGACTTCACTTAGTTATAGATGAATGTGAATTTTCACAGATAATTAAAACATAACGCAAATTTCTGAAAATATTTTTAAATAAGTGAGGGTATATTAATAAATACCCAAAAGTACCTAAGAAGGTGGTTTGCAAAGTATAATACACCAATAAATAAGGAAAACTTATAAGATGGCTGAATATATAGTTCAAAGTATATTGCCCAAATTGATCTAATTTTATAATTAATTATCAAAATGTATTGGGACTGTACTCTCAATTTAAAAATGAAGATTATACAAAAGTACTAGGAAAAAAATATAGCCACTGACAAAGAAAGAACTAACTAAAATATACGTACGTGATTTGTAAAGTACAATTCATAAGTTATAACTGTGCCAGGCAAATACTAACAAAAAGAAATTAGCATCACTTTGTTTATATTAAACCAAATAAAATCTTCATCAATACTTTATACAGTAGCTTGTGTGTGTGTGTATATTGTTGTATATATCTAAAAGGCTCAATTAAATTCAGAGCTATTAATTTTTTAACTTTTTAAGTATCTAAAACCTAAGTATTTAATATGTAACAAAATAAATAACTATAAAATTGTAAACAACAAAACTTGGTAATTGCAAAGATATTTACAAGCTTTATCCCAGGTAACTAAAAAAATAAAAATAAATGATCTATGCATTTAAAATTCAGCATTCACATTTTCAAAAAGGAACAGAACAGAGCTGAAGCAAATAGCCAAAGAAGTGTTTTCCACAAAATTCTACAAAAATATACTCATTCAGACAACATATAATGTACTAATATTGGGACTACACAATTATAAAAAAGTTCACGAGCAGTTCTTCATTGATAAAAATGTCGAAGGGTTAGAAAACATAAAAAGTATTTAATAGCAGTAATTATACGAGAAATGTAAGAGCACGACACCAGTAGAAAAACAACCACCATAAACAAGAGACAACAGCATGTGCTAGGAACTGTGCTCAGCGGATGGAACTGGACCCTTCCTGGAGCAATGTAACCCAAAGTCATCATTCCAGGAAACCGGTAATATTTACTAAAGCAGAGATAGGCCAAATTGACAACCAGAAATCGTGTTTACTTTTTATAACCCATAGAAGTGTGTTGACTTTAAACAAGAAGAAACAGTGAGAAGGTTCAGAGCAGTATTGTTATTCAAATGGTATCAAGAAAACCTTCATCAGTGCAAGAGATAATGAAACGTATTTATACAGCCGAATTATGCGTAAAGATTAAAATGACTGCAACGTGCAACATATAGATGTAACAAGCATAACACCAGAGCAAACAATCCGTAACTGAGGAATATACGTGGCTCATTTCAAAACAGAAAAATACTAGTCAGTGAGTTAGAAAACAGACACATGGCTACGTTTTCAGATGTAAAGTTGGAGAACAGCACAAGAGGTGCTTGAAGGATTTGGGGGTGATTTGTTTCTTGATCTGGGTATCTGGCACAGATAGGTTCAATGTATGCATTGTCATCAGTCTGAAAACAATTATTTGTGCTTCTGTGTATGTTTTGCTTTTAAGAAAAAGGGATTTTTTAAAAATGAGAGGAAGAAGCTTCAGTAGCACATCACTAGGCCTTTTCATGTGAAAATTTAAGTTTCAGACGTCCTCTCTTACCTGCAAGTGATGAGTTCCCAGAGCCAGAGTGGATGCTGAGGCTACAACAGCACTGGACTCTGGGATGCTGTGATACGGTGACAACCAGTGTCATACATGGGACAGCAGCTAAGTGATCACGGGGTGCACAGCGTATCCTGCTACCCACTTCACATGGAAACCAATGACTCCTATACTGTCAGAGTCCAGGGTGTGCACTGTATACTTAGTCACATGTGCCTCTGTCTGAGACATGTAAGTTGAATGGTGTCAGGGTCGCATCTCTTTTGTTCTTGAAATTTGTTTTTAAAAAAAGGTCCTATTTCAGTTTTGGACACAAAAATAGTAACCAAGTCAGTGCACCTAACATTGAAATGAATTATCTGAACGAATGAATAGCTATTTTTTTTCTTTTGAAACGCACTCAATTATAATGGGTCATTTTGAAACGCACTCAATTATAATGGGTCATTTCAGCCTGTTGTCTTCCTGATTACCTCTGCTGCATGTAAACCATCACATTGCATTTTCTATTTTAACCATTTTACTAATTTTCATCTGATCACACAACACTCCTCTCTTCTAACTTTTTCAGAACTTTTTAATTCATTAGTCGGGACTTGGCTGATGATACTATTGCTAGCTAATTTTTTGTGTATTAAATTACCTTTTCTTAGGCTGCAAACTCAAAAAGTTCTACTACCTTACAGAAATTGTCTTCAGTTTTTTTAGCGCCCCAAAAGAAATTGATGTAATGACTCTCAATGAATTGTAAGAACTTATGTGAATGGATATTTCAGGGATGAACTTGAGTTTAACTTAAGTTTATCATTAGCAATTGATAACTATTACTACTTGATATGGCTAATTGGTAATATACTAAATTATATTACAAATATTATTAATAATTAATAGATATTACAATTCTTCTTCCAAGAACTGCTATTGTAAATAACAAGAAAGAGCCAGAAGCTGGAAAAAGGAGTGTAGGTCTTTCATTCCTTGACCCAAGAGTTATGATTATTTTCAAGGAGACTCAAGCAAAATGCAGGGACGTCATAATCGTACTCATTAGATATGCTGTCAGACTCTAATTTATGCAACATACAAGTCCAGGTGTAAGGAAGGAGTATGTTAACATGTTTGTAACAGCAGTAGAGTATTCCTCAGAGAATGGTCCCAGTAAGACAGAAACTGAAAATAAAAAAAAAAAAAAAAAAGAACTGGGAAAGGAGAGACGCCAGACGAGACAGAAGCAAAGAACCATGGAGCAGGTGGTGCGTTTTAGGAGCACCTTCCACACAGTATGAAGTGCCATTTATGTGACATAAAAACACAGTAGTAAAGTTCTTTTTCTATTTATTTTAGTGGAAAATAAAGTTTCCCTATGGTTGAAGTCTACATTTCATGATAGACTCAGGATAAGGTTTTTCTAAACTTGTATAACAATTCTTCATTAAAATATGTCCTATTATCTTTGCCAAGGAAAAGAATAACATCTGGAGAATGAAGGAAGATCAGAAAAGCCGACCATTAGTATGAATAGGAAAACTAATTCCACCTGTGCTTGAGAATTCTTCATATGTGACAGGAGATGAGAGATTTAAATTTACAACATATGCACATCTGTATTATTTGTACAGTAACATTCACTCACTAGTTTAATAAATACTTAAAATTACTAGGTGTCACACTTTGGAGAACTATTAGTGAACAAAAGTTGATTCTATTCCCCAAGGAGTCAGAAGACCTATTCAAAACTCTCACCAAGAAGCATGTTTGGAACGAACCAAATGGAGACCAAAAAAATTCTAGGAAAGGGCACACTGGGAAGTAAGGATGTTGGTGGAGGGAGAGATGGAAAGATGGAGGGGTGGAGCCCCTGGTGAAGAGGACCTCCACGGGTGCTGTGGGTGGTGTCAGAACATGGTCTGTCCAACCCACGTTGGCCCAGCTGTCTTGAAGACAGTCTGTGGCTGACTACACAAAACTCCTTTAAGCACATGAATAGTGACTTTTATAAACTCTGTTGTTTTTATGTCCTCCTCAAATTTTGACTTCTAGTAAACAAGTTTTAATCTAACACTGTATTTTCTGTTTTCTGTCATTAGAAATGCAAGACTAAAAGAGGCTGAAGATCTTACCTATAGCTGGAAGTGAGACACACTGTTAAGTTAAAAACCCAGTTATATCTGACCTGGTTGCATGTTTTCTTTTGGGTATAGTATTTTACATTTTTTTAATTGAGACAGGGTCTCACTATGTGGCCCAGGTTGGTTCTGAAATTACTATGTAGAACAGGCTAGTCTTGGGCTCATGGCAATCCTCTTTCCTTAGTCTCCCAAATGCTGGGATTATAGGCAAGTGCCACCACGCTTGGATTACTTGGTGATGGGGAATCGAACTCACAGACTTGTACTTGCTAGGCCAGCATTTAAACCACTGTGCTAGCTTGTATTTTGCTTTCTATATACTAGTTTTGTTTATGTAAAATCATTAAAATAGTCGTTATAGTACTTTGTCATTTTTTAAAAATGCAGAACAAACTTAATGGTGTTCAGAAAACTGAATTAACATAAAACCATAGAAATAAAAAGGGCATGATGACAAGGAACACATAGATTCGTAAAATGTATAAAATATTGTACTAAAAATTTAAGCCCTTAATATAATTTATTAAAATAAAAATTAAAAAATAATTCAAACCATTTTCATGATATATATCTGTTTAAAGACATAGTTATTACTTAATGACTTTTCTGATGGCCAGAATTTTGGAACAGAAGAGGATACAAAAGTCTATGCTATTGCCCAATTTTTGGAAACAAAATCTTAACTACAACTTAAGGAAATGTATATATCACACAAAGCAATGGACTATATAGATAGTTCTAATCTCTTAATATACAGGTTTTAATCTTTAGAATTTGATCTTCTTTAACTTAATGAAGCCTCTGATTAAAAGGAATGATAACCAGACATGATAAACCAGCTTTACTGAATTTGATTTATATCCATTGCTCGATATGACCTTCACATTTCGTTAGAGGCTAGCTTCATTTGAGGTGGAATGTAAGTGTACTTTGTAGTCCTCTTTTAGTCTACTGATTTTTAAAAAATGCAGTCACTGTATTTACTGAGAAATCTGTCCTTTGTTACCAACAGTTCCTTTATACTTTGGATGTTTCTTTGTGAACTTTATTTTCTAAAAATCATTAGGAGGAGAAGAACTGCTTCAAACTAGAGAACCATTTGCAGCTGTGAGCTTTAGTAATTTTCTGTGACTTAGCACCCTCTTTGCCAATCACACCTTAATAGTAAAGGCAGTTGCAAAATTCTTGAAGCAGGGGCTTGCTCCTTTTTCCATAGTTTTTTGTTCAAGTGTAAGAAGAAAAGCAAGTGTCCTGTACTGTTGCCAGGTGAAGCCTTGGTGTGGAGAGTCAGATGCTTGGGGCTTGACCTGGAAGGGCATGTGCTGGTTCTGCCCTTCCTCCCAGGCTAGCGTCTATTGTGCCATCTGCCTGGAGAATCTCAGTCTCATCCTGTGATTCTACCACTTCTCTGCCTGTGACTTTCTGAACCTGTAAGCTAAAATAAATCTTTCCTCCTCTGGACGTGGGTGTTGGGTAATCTGTTCCAGCAACAGAAAAGTAACATAGACAGCAATTAAGTAATTAATTGCTTTTTTCCATTACTATCATGGATGAACAGTCTTCGAAATAGTTTTCAAGATCAAATAGAGACAGCGACTTAAAGAGAACTTTGCCTCTATCTTGCATAGTACCAGTGGGAGGAGTTTAATGTATTTTTGGAGAAGAGATTTCAACTTAAATCTAAGAGTCTTCTGTTGAGTGAATGACATTTTTATAGAAAAATGTTCTTTCGCGCAACTTAATAGTTTAAAACATTTCTCTTAAAGAACTGTTCTGGTGAGACAAATGCAAATGAAGTTTATATTTGGATAGTGAATGGTAGATGCTTTTTGCATTTAAATTTTCTGACAGGCTACCCAGAGACCACACATTCTCTTTTAAGACAATGACTTTCTTAGCTTACACCTATGGGTGTACTGTTTTGCAGCAAGAACCGCCAACTTTTATTTTATCTTCAAATATACTCCTGCAAAGTTTTATAGATTTCTCCCTGAAAGAGCATAAAACACTATGTGAATTTCAATTGGATCCAGTAAATTATTAAGAATTAGAATATCCTTATAGTGTCTAACTGATTTCATAAAAAGGTTAAAATGGATATGTGGAACCAAAACAGGTAGAATATTGAAAATGCTTGTATTTATTTTCACTAAAACGATAATATTTTTTCCTCCTGATTTTTCTCTTGAATTATTGTTTTGGTCACTATTTTTGTGCTCATCTTGGAGCCAAGAAGTCTTCTTCTGAAAAGCAGCATTAGGATTCAGTAGTAAAAAAAGGGTTTGATCTAAATGTAACACATAAATGTTTTGATAGTGTGTAAACTAGGGTAAATAGTTAAGAACTGCTGTATGCACTTGTCCTCTACATAAATGATGATAATGACATGCTCCAGAGGACAGTTTTAAAGATTAAATGCCAGGCTCTTTGAGGGATTTATGGAATAAATCTGCATTATTTTAATCAGCTAATTGATTTCTAATTCTTAGGAAAGTTAAAATTAAACACTGGTCATTTTGAGCCTGTATGGGCTCCGTGAGAACAACCAGCCATTTAAACACAGTGAAGGGACTTAGGTAAGGAAGTGCGACACTGATGAAATCTAAATTCTAAAGAGAATTTGTCAACATTACTTGGCTAGAAGGCCTGCTAACATTAAATGTGCATGTGTGTGTGTGTGTGTGTGTGTGTGTGTGTGTGTGTGTATGTATTTGAAGCAGCATTAAAATGAATTAAATGTTGAAACTATTAGGGGTGGTAAACAGGGAACCCTCCATATTTTCATTATATTTGCTAAATACATAAAATTGATCACTATTTTAAAAAATATATTCTAAGATATATAAAACTGTTAATTAATTTAGCTGTTATTTAAACAACCTTTTAAAATCTTTGGTATTTTAGAACTGAAGGAAAATAGCCACACATCTGTTAGTGTTATTACTATTACTACAATTTAAAATCCTTAGTTCTTTTCAGATTTGCATTTTTCAAGCAACTTCCAAAGACCAGCATGATTTCCTCAGCGACATCAATTAATTTTAATTAAGTAACCATACCAGCTCCTTTCATTTTATACTCTAAATTCCAGATGTTTAAAGGCTCAGGAGTTATTGTCTTACCTACTATTTCATAGCTCTCGTTAGGATTTTTAAACACTATCAGGATGAAGCTGTGTAAAATTAAATTGGGATTTCACTACATTAACTGTAGTTTAAATTCACTGTTAGCAAGAACTTGGTAAAATAATTTTTGAAACATTTCATCCACATTTCTCTTTGTAAATAAATACATTTGCATTTCCTTATTTTCTATTCAAAACAATGGTAGGTACATTTAACAACATTTAATTGATTTGGATTTCATCTAACTACTGGCAATTAGAAAAGTAGTTTATAAGATGCTCATTTCAAGTCTGAATTGATTCTGTCATAAAATTAAATTAAAATGTGCGAAAAGTATCTTTGTTATATGCAATTTTTCTTTCCAAAGCAGGCAAGAAAAAACTTCATTTTATTAAGACTTTTCTAATCTTAAATATAAAAGAAAATGATTTTAATTTTGTACCATGAACAATTTATCAAAACTAATATTAAATGTGTAACCAGCATGAAAACATCAGGATAAATACATTTTGGAAGTAAAATCAGATTATATGTTTCTAACATTCCATTTATTATAACTGTATGGCAAGTTCAGATGTCATGTAATATGTTTATGAAATTTACAGTTTACAGGATTATTTTAAAGCTATTTCATGTCGTCTTTTAAATTATCAGTAACACACCAGCATTACCCTTACATTTATGTAAGATATTCAATACAGGCAAAAATGATGACTCTTATCTAATTCAACACTGGAGCTTATAAACACGTCCTTCAACGTCAGTAGTTTTGTAATTTTGGATGGTTGTTTAAATTTACTAATCTTTAGTTTCATCTTTAAAACACATATTTAAGAAACAAAACCTCGTGAAACTTTTAGAGTCTGATTCTGTTATTCCAAAGTTGTATATTTCTTTCAGAAAGAGGAAATATAAAACAAATTATAATGACACCTCTCTTTGTAATCACTCATTAAGATAGTAAAAATTACACATAATCACTCTTTGACTCTAATATGCAATTTCTTGATTACATAAGGAAATATCACTACATGTGATGTTGGATTTAAGCCAAATATACATTGCAAGAGTTTCAATTTATTTTGGTTGAAATCACAAATTTGCTCTTCACAAAATAGAAATAATACAGGTTGAAGAATAAAACAAGACTCAATTTGAAATTTCATGTGAGAGTTAATTTCCAATTTGAGCCAATATTTAGGTTTATTCTCTTTGCATTTAATTCTATACCCTTTTATATTATATTTAACTAGTGACACATTTACCAATATAAAGTGTCTGCTGGAGAATTATTAAATAATAAATCTACATCCTTGAGGACTAAATCAATGCTCAAAACTAACATAACCCAGAATACAATGTCTCATCTGATGAACTATAATCCCTTTACTTTGTAAGGACAGTGGAAAAGCCTTTGTCACCATGACAAGATACATATGTGCATAAAAGGCTCAACCATTGTAAACCTTAAGTTTTGCACGTATACATATCAATAAAATGGGAAAAAAGAGAATTTCTTAGTCGACCTTTTTATCATTTTTAGTACGAATATCACACTAAGAATCTGGCGAAATAGATAGGCTTCATCCCTACCTAAATGATATTGACTCTGAAGAAAAGCTTAGATGATAAGCAATGCATAATTTGAAAATATTTGCATATTAAAAAATTGGAAAGGCATACATCTATTATTTATGTAAATACTGACTGTGTTTTCAGATTGGTTTACCTTTAAATTCCAAATTACTATACTTAGGGTCATGTATTAGTCAAATACATACTATACATAATAATTGCTTGCTTTTAATATTAAAGTAGGAGAACTAGAATCCCCAAGGTCATGTCACCATGACCCATTGAGACACACCCAGAAAGGAATTTTAGGTATTTATCCAATGTCTGCACTGTCTGTCCCTAGCCAATAAAGTTGGCAGAAAATATTAACTATCATGCGTATATATTTTAAGAGTGTGTGTGTGTGTGTGTGTGTGTATACATACATACATACTAAATAATATTGCACTATTAATAAAATTTCTTCAACTCAAAAAACATCTATTACTTTTTATTCCATCATTGAGATTTTGGGGCTTTTTATTTCTCTTCAGAATAGGAGAAACTATGATTAAACAATTATTAAAAGTACAAAATCTTTAATACACCTTCTAGTCCCTAAAAAATTCTATAAGTTTATGAATAATTCAATATACAAATATTATAAAATAAAATTATTGCCAATAAAAATTTATTTCCTTTTAAATTGTGTAGCCCTGAATGTATTTTCTCCATAACATGACTTAATTTAATCTTAATCATGATGAAATTATTTTCTTTCTTTTTTTTAAGGCAAAAAGAAAATGGGAGAAACAAAAATTTTAGGAAAGACAGCTACATTGGCAGTATCCCCCAGTGTTTCTCCTTACCCTTCCTTTGTGAAGAACAATTTCTTTTTGATCACAATATCTATTGTTTGTAATTAAAAAGCAGTATATTATGCATGATTCGGCTTACAGACTAACCAAATTACCATTGCTGTATGTGTGTGTGAAAAAAATATATACATATAAGTGTAATTACTTTCTAAAACGTTTCCACATCTAAACCTTAATATTGAAGTACCTGAAATATTAAGGAAACTAACAACCAGAAACAAAACAAAGACAAAAGCCAAAGTACACAAACAGAAATCATGTCCAAAAAAACAAAAGGAAATACCCACGGTCTCTGTAAAAAAGGACAGCTTCTACTGACTCTATTATACAAGCACTTGAGGTGTGTGGAACGGACAACCCAGACAGCCTGGCTACCTTCTCAGCTCCTTGCAGACCTGCACACGGTACCTTAAATTTATTGTGTGGAAAACAAGGTAAGAGAAACTATAAATCACTTGAGTTCAAAGCACGAATTTGTGATTTTTTTTGATCCTACCTGAAATATCTGAAGTTTTGCTGCATGCTTAATCAAGTCTTTGCTTGATCTAGAGATGGGATTAGAACCAGTAGTAACTGAGGAATGGGGGTGTTAGTGTGATTGTTTCTGATTTTTGTGCTTCAAATCAATAATTTTATATTTGGAGACAGTAGGCAATCTTTTCTGCACATGTAGAATGTCAAGGTACCAAGATCCTTACATTTAAGGTTTAGCATTACCCCGGTTTAATTGCTTTCCCTGGATCACAGAAAACTGGAGAATACAGTTACAATGAATGCCTGCCTCACTCTAATCAAAACTAGCCCAAATGACCTTACTGCTATTAGTAGTCCTAATACCGTTCTGGTGAGTGCACAGCTCTTGGTTTTGCTCTCATGGGACTTAGGTCATAAACACAGAATGTATCTGTAATTCAAGCCAGATCTCAGGACCTTCGGGGCTCTCCACCTCCTGGAGGACATGACAATGATCTTCTCAAAAAAAAGGACACTGTAAAAAGTGGTCTGGTGTTCCCTCAGCAGCAGCAGGAGTCGTCATGGTCCCTCCTATCATACAAGGACGTGATTATTCATGACTACATTAGTGGCTGGACAAATGTGATTTATGTTTTTAAGTGTGAAAATCACTGATAACTGACAAGATACTTCTACTCCTATCTTAAAATAATATTAACAAATATATCAAGTAAACTTTCTTCATAACATAATTAAATACGTAAGAAGACTGATTTTGTCTTTGGCTCCTACTACAGGCAGAGGGAAAAGGCCTGAAAAGATTTGTGAAATGTAATGATTCGACTTGGTGTAAAAGTTTCTCATATTTCAACAGTAATATTCAGGGATTCTGACATCAGGGAAGTCTGGTCAGAACAAATATATTCACTCTCCTATTTTTTAGTTCAGTTCAGTGTTTTTCCAAGCGACAATTTTGAGAAGGGCATCAAGTTCAGGCCTATGAGGATCTCAAAGCCAACGAGTTTTATTGTTTCATTGAAGCTGGCAGAAAGACAGCCTGCAGTATTTATCGATTCCTCGCCAAATCTCCATCACAAGGATATATTTCTAATTTCTAAACCGGGCAACCCTGAGAACAAGTTCTTCTTGAAAAAGTTACTCATGCTGAGATTTGCTTTACATTATATGCAATCTTCAATAAAAATTATGTTGTTTTCCTAGTATACACACAGATATATAGCTTTATTAGTGTATGTA